>JANHGD010006357.1:334194-344584 GCA_027560375.1 Imantodes cenchoa
CCTCAGGCCTTGGGGAAAGGGGAGGGCGGCGCTTTACTATGAGGGAAAATGTTCCGGCCAATCTGGGTCTGGGTGCCTTTCCCTTCTGCTCAGCCACCTCTCTATCATCCCCATTTTCCTCTTCCCTTCTGGCTGCATGAGAGGTCTGCTGGGAGACCTTCTAGGATTCCCTTAACTCACAGGAAGGGGGCATTGTTAAAAGGGGATGGGTGGGGGTGGGGAGATAAATTCGAGGGCTGTTAGGCCCATTTCTCAGCCCTGAAATTGTGAAGTGGGCAACAAGGAAGCTTGTATGGGACAGGAAGAATGGTGGTGGCTCTGAGTGACCTAAGTTTCCAAATGTCTCTTTGGCATTGAAAAGAACTTGCAACTAATTCATGTTTTGATCTGTTACAATTAGACTCTGAGGTGGGGTAGGGGCACAGACCCAACAAATAGGGAGTTTTAAAGGTAGCTGAAATAGACACTGATTCCTACTCACTCTTCCCCCCTCCCATATAGGTTCGGGCAGAAAAACCACTTTTTTCTTCAAATCCAGAATTGGATAATTTGGTAAGGTTCTTCCTGTCTGTTTTTATTTTGACCTCTTATGCTCTGGGAGACCCCACGTGCTTAGCCTTGCTTAAAATAAAATAATTAATACGAAGAGGGACTTAGAGAAATGTTTGTAGAGGTGCCAAGAATCTGAAAGAAAAAGAAATTATTCTTACCCAGAGGCTTCAAGGAAGTCGAATTCTTGACATAGAAAGGGGACGATAACAGATACTTGAGCTCCTAATATGTTGTAAAGCTGGGTTTAAGGCCTGAGAAGCAAAACAGAAGGAAATTATGGTTTCAGAAAAGAGTTTGAAGCTGCTGAGTATGATTCTTTTGATAATTTGTCCAATTTTAACATTAAAAGTACTGAAAATCCACTTGCAAAAAAAAAGAAGTGAAGGCAGATTATTCATTTGAAGCCATTTATCTTGCCTTCTTTGTTTTTTCTTAAAAAAACAACGGATGGAGTGGTGAGTGGATGTTTAGCACTTGGTTGCTTTGCAGACTTTAAAAAACCACAGGGAATGACATCTTGGCAAACCACTTATCGCTGTTTTTCTTCAAGTGTGTGTGTGTGTGTGTGTATGTGATGTGTGATTTGATTTTTTTTTTAAATCAAGTGCTTTAGGTTAAAGTTGATGATCAAAATTGCCCAAGCGTGTCCAAAGAGCTAAAATCCTGGATAATGAGAGCGTGCCCTGACAATCCCCCACTCCTTGACTTGCCTCCTTCTCTCCCTTACATGACAATTCCTCTGTTCCCTGTTTTCTTTCAGATGATACAAGCGATACAAGTCTTAAGGTTTCACCTTTTGGAATTAGAAAAGGTAAGAGCAAGGGGGCACTCCCTCTTTTTCTTTTCCTTTTTCTCCTCCTGGCCTCCTACAACCCTTGGGGAAATTCAAAAGGACACTGTAACTGGTACAAAGCACACCCTGACACTAGACCAAAAGTGCTTGGCTTTTTTTTTTCTAACCCCCTCCTATCCTACCCCCCATCCATTATTTCCTACCTTCATTCAAGTATCTGCTGTGTCCTTTTCTTCTCTGTCTTGGTTCCTTCTTGCAAATTATTTGAACCAGAGATAATTTAAGCAACTTACCATTCAGTATGATTATAAACTCCCTGTTTTTAACATTTTATGAATCACTTGAAAAGACTAAAGAAAATTATTTTATACTAAAGATCTCTCCTTACTCATCCAGAGATTTCAAAATATATACGCTGCTCTCTTCCCACCTCCTTTCCTTCACTTTTCTTGGCTTGAACTGCCTATGTTTTTAACGTTTTACTTATCCAGATCTCAGTGCTTCTCATAATATCCTCAAATCGGATTTTCTTCTATCTATAGAATAGGCTAACGTTTAATAGCTGTGCATCCCCCAACTTGTTGCTCAAGCAAGTCTCTGGGGAATAATATGTGCTGCAACAATTTCTCTATTGTTTCCTTGCTTCAACTATATGCCTCTTAATTAGAGTTACTCTTGGAATAGTAGATCTCTGCTTTTTTTTTTTTAATGGGGGGAGATCAAGTTGCAGTCTAGAAGTTTTGCTTTCTCCCTCCTTTAAAAATGCATCTCTTTTTTCTCTTCCTTTATTTAAATGTTACATTCAGGTTCATGAATTGTGTGATAATTTCTGTCATCGGTACATTAGCTGTCTGAAAGGCAAAATGCCCATAGACCTAGTTATTGATGAAAGAGATGGCAGCTCCAAATCTGACCATGAAGAACTCTCAGGATCATCCACAAATTTAGCTGACCATGTAAGTCTTTTCAATAATTTGTAATGGCTCTTACCCATTTAGTAAATGCTTGGACTGTTATTAATTAAGGATTTTCTTACCATCACCTGTGTATTGGAATTGTTTACTTTAAATTCACCTCTGTTACCTGCTACAGAGCTATTGCTTAAATCTAAGTTTCTGATGGAAGAATATTCCTTTATATTTTATTACTGAGAAATTTAAGTTCTGTCATGTAAAGTTTACAACATTGACAAATTGAAGAGTTGACAAACTGTCTAGTAAAAATAGGCAATATTTTATGCTTTATGACCCTTGCTATTAATGTTATAACAAAAAAAGACAATTGAAATTATTCAGTTATTTAAAAATGGGATTTCTTTCATACTTTATCCAGGCAGAATTATTAGCTATTGTGTACTAATTTGAACCAAAGTTATAAATAATAACACTACTTTCTCTATTGCAACTTATCACTGAAATTTGCACATGTTGCCAAGTGGCTGAAGCTTCATAATAAATTTCAATAATCTTGAGATGCCAATTATTTACAAAATCTTTTAGAAGCTGCAAATAATTATGACTGAGTAACTACACATTAGCTGTTGGTTTTGACACTTTAGTAGTAGCTCAGTGAGTTGTTTTTGTTGAATATGCACAAATATGTCTGGGAATGGCATTTTACATGAACTGTTATGCTTTATAGAAATGCTTATGAAAACCTGTTACGTACATTAATAAGTTTATTTACTTTTGAAATGTATAAATAGACACATAGTGTTCAAGTGTGAATAATAGCTTATTACTAAGAGTGTAGAGAGGAGAGTTTACATAGACATTGTAAATAACTTCATAAAACAAGCGGTATAAACAGAATAGCATAGAAGGAACATTATTTTAACTTGATGGAGGGATTCCTGTGCTCTGCACAAGAATCTATAATAAGTTTTAGTCTGCTCTGAAAAGTAGATACAAAATAAAGAATATTTTATATTTGTTTTCTTTTTCTTTTCAAAATATGTTGGCAGAAAGTTAATTTGCTTTTGTTTTATATTTGTTGACAATACTTAATAACAACAGAAAAAAATACTAAATTGTTATGGACCATTTCTATATTTAACTAAGTATAATTGTTTTTATTTCTTTGGAAATCTCCAGATCGAGATTTCATGACATTTTATAATTATTGTTATCAAAGCATATAAGCAAGGAAACACTGACTGTTTCCTCAAAGTTCTGATATATCATTTATAGGTACTAAGGTCTATGAAGCAATATCATAGTTTCAAAAATATCTATTGTTTAAAACTAAAATCAGGGCATACATAAGTATGGGATCATTAGACCTGAAATGGCAGGCATCCTGAAAGAGCCAAATATGTATATATAAAATATTGCATGTCTTCCCAGAACATTTTAGTGTAAGTTTGTTTTAAGTGGACGTGTAGAAATGGACCTTGCTGTTGTTTATATTAAAGGAGATTACATAAACTATACTGTTTAAGGCTCGAGCAGATGGTGAGTGCTCAAGCCAATTTGAAGTGCTCTGTTATAATATTCAAATTCAACTAGAGTGATAAAATGAGGTTTCAGGGGACTCACATTTTATAATATAACCATCTTCATAGCAAATAATCTTTTCCAACCCTTCCAATAGTAAAAGAGCAAATTTAGGCAAATGTGTTAACCTATCCTAAACCTATCAGGCTTTACCACTTTCATAGTTATAATTATTTAAAGCTTATGTAAATAATAGGACATTGGGCTCTAGACATTTGGGTTCTACTATTCTTACTTTAGCACCCTGATACTTTTTTTTTGAAGGAACTAATAATTTGTGGAACCAGAACACCAACTGGGAAATTAATAGTTATATCACTGAGGTGCATTTGGGAATTGTGCCTTATTAGATATGTATGTTAACATCACCCTAAGGATCCATTTGATAAAGGTACAGATAATAAGAATATTAATATAAAGTGTAATACTTTATTAATAATCAGTAATAATTTTGTAATTTTAATGAGCATCTAAAAATCTAGAATAAACTTGTTTATTTTTGGATTATTACCTGACACTTATAATGGATAAACATGAGCATTTCTTTAATTTTCTATTCATTTTATTTTTTGCTTGCTTTGATATGCATATTTAAATACAGCCTACGGCTAAGTCTCATTTGGTGAAGGATGGTGCAGGTGTTATGATAAACCACTTAAGGACACAAGATGGCATGGTGTTTTCTCTGTATTAACTCTTGACCATTGTTTTGGTCTTTCTTATAGCTGTATTTACTTTTGAAATACTTAGAGTATTTCACCTGAATTACTTTGAATTTATAGCTTTAAAGATGTTTTAATTTGTTTTGGGCCAGAACCCCTTTTGTGCAAATGACAGTTTGTGAAAAAATAATTGATATTCCAATATTTCTATTTTTCTGTTCTGTTCATGGTTATGATAAACTGCAATATAGTAATTGTAATAGCAGTTTACTGGGTCATAATGTGATTGAAAGTTAAATACTATGGTATAGCTCAAACTAAGGTAATGTCAGAGAAGTTGATATTCTCAGTGAGATTCCTATGTTCAGATAATATGTGTCTCTTTGTAGAACTGCATTGCTGAAATATATAATTTAGTTTGTGATAAGAAAAGACTTCATTTTGGCAAAAATACTAGCTTTTATGCAAAAAGGGAGAGTCTTTCTAATGTTGGTAACAATAAAATGCACACTCAATGTTATTTTATTGTACTTTTAATTACTGTTAATTCTTCTATAATACAGTAAGAATCAATTGTCCAGGAACTTTGCTAGTCAAAGGGCTAGGATACTGTTAGTTACAGAAAATTGCTATATTTGATGTATGCTGTGGTATAGTTAGTAAATATAAACTCCTTAATTACGATTTGAATTTTTAATACTCTCATATATTTTTATTGCACTCAAGTGTTAGTTGTAGATGTGTAGAAATGTGCTATAACTGAAATAAACTAGATAAAATACTACTGTAGACATTGTTGACTTGTGCTTCTTAGGAATGCAATTTATCACTGTCACATGTATGCATATATATGAACTCAAGATTCCTCAACCTTGACTTCAGTTAACCATTATTCATATAATTTTAAATGTATTTTTAATATTCTTTACAAGTAGTTAACAATTTTACACACACACAAACACACATACACATACACTTTCATGGAAATCCTGTTTCAAGGGACTTTTCGTATAACATTGATAGCATTACAACTTGTTTTATTACATTCGTTAATGATCTGAGAAAAGGATAATAGAAAATGGCCTATCCCTAATTTATAGCTGAGGTCTTTCAAAATGGAAGTAAAGACTGATAGCAGGGGATTTTTATTCTTGTTTTGCCTTGACTGTGCCAGTATATATATTCCAGTTATGTAAATGAATATTTGGAATACATTCATTCACACTACTTTTCTTTATAATAATCCACAGAACAGTTTCTAAATCTTTAAAATACTTTACACTAGACCTGTAAAGCAGGGTTTTCTAGATTTATATTGGATGATTAAAGCAAGAGATAGTGACTTTCTAGGAATGTACTTTGAAGATCAGTTTACAAAGTATTTGTTAGTTTGTATCAAAGATGCTCAAGTCAACTGTAGAATTTACGAAAATGAGAATTTTAAAATGTTTTTGAAAAGCCAGCAAATTGCTTAAACTCTTATTTAAGAATATAAACATTCAGGAATTCTTGTAAATTTTCACACTTTTATCACAGAACCTAGTCAACCTTGGCTGATCTCAAAAAACTAGATAGGGTCAAATTTATTTAGTACAAGGATGAAAGATCACCCAGAAACCCAAGAACTATAACCTAGACCAAGCAGTAGGAAAATTCAGGAAGGCAATGACAAACTCATATTTTTTGGCAAGACAATTCCATATTTTCTGTGTCCATGAAGTTACCAAGAGTAGGGCTTGACTTGAAGGAAATTTTATATTTATATTTCATACATAAAACTATTTTCACGTTTCAACTGGAGCTAAATATGTCCTGTGTACAAAGGTCTGTAAAAATTTAAGGCAAATGTGAACAATAATTGATGCCACATCAGAATGAGAAATATGTCATGTACAATATTTTAGGGATGGCTGCATTTTTCTAGTATCCAATAAACAATCTTATGTTAAAATAAATAACTTATGTAGGTCATATATGTTTGTTGTAGTTGGTCAGCTTTGATTTCTAGATTTTTTTTGGAAGACATAAGCAGCAATTCCTTCAAAAGGCTTTATCTCCAGTGAACCACAAATTTGTGGAATGTTAGACTTGCCAGGAATGTAAGATCAGGTCTTAATGTCCTTATACTTTATTATATTTAGGACTGAGAACAAATTAACAAACATAAATGTATACTTATATGGACTGTGCTTCATACAGATTCTGTGAAGCAGTTCACAGTTGCAGTTCTATTTACTGTATCATTACAGAACAATCATTACAAACCTTTGGGGAGAAGGTGGAATTGCTTAAAAGTAATATTTTTCAGTAGGATTATGGAGAAGCAGGTGGCTACAAAACTATACTATTTTCCAGTGATCATACTGTGTAAAATATACAAAGAGATGAAAACAGTTTGTACAGTCAAAATAGTAGACTGCTATAACTCATAGTGTGAAGCTTGCAAAGTTGCTGGTTTTACATATACCATATTAGGCATCTAGTATGTGTTATCCAGGAATAACTTGATAGCTAGCACATTGTCTAACAATCTCGTAAAATTATCTTGATTTCACTAAAATCCATTGTATACATTAAATTTGATATTATAATGCTTTGCCACTGAGATCTCAGTTGTTAGTATCTTAAATATAGTAAAAATTTCTTCTGTAGCGCCTGGACTGCTTCAAGTAACGTATTTACAATTTAACTGAAATCAAACAGCATTTAGGTTGGCATTTGTTTATCTTTTGGCTTATTTTTACTAGTTCCATTGTGTAATGAAGGTATACTTTACATGAAAAGTACTCTTTTGAATACTGTTCAATATCAATATAAAAGGTATAACATCTGTAATAAGAAAAAAAGCTGATACAAGTAGAAAGAGTCCACGTTCATGAATAAGCAGGTATAACTTTTCTATTCACATAGCTCACATTAGATCACTTGAAATCTTAAATTCACAAGAAAACATAATACATATGTGGAGGTTTATACAGATTGATACATGTATGGTGTAAGATACTTGTAAAAGTAAGTACAGTGAAAGAAAATTACGTTAATATGTGGTCTAAAAGGAGTCACATCTTTTGTAACCTTCTCACCCATTTATTTGTGCATAGCACTGATATGGAATCATACAATTTTACGCATTTATATGTATTATTCTTGTAGATTTTTATCTAAAATACATGATGTTTTAATATGTATAAGTGCTGCAGTCATATGTAGAACATGAGACATTTTACTAAACTAAGTGAGATTTATTTCTAAAAAGACATGCATAAGATTGCTCTGTTATAATATCAGATTAAGCTATTTATATTTAAGTGGGGTTATGTTTGTGTTCATGTGTATATTTGAATCTGTGTATTAAATCTGTATATTTTCTTACCAAGATTTTTTATAAACGCACTGTTTATGCTAGCAGTTTTGAAATGTTAGAAAATTGTATTTTACAATGTTTTAATGTGAGTATAGATTATATTTTCATAAGGTACCACGTAACAATCTTGTTCTGTAATATATTAGTAATTGGAACCAAATTTTTAGGTAAATTGTGTCATTCGGCTGGTGTTCTCAGTACTGTTTAGATGATACGAGATCTCATCTAGTTTATGCGTAGGCCTTGGATGAAATGAAATGTATTTAACCTATAGTCAAAATACCATGTCAAAGTCTTGATGTTTTCATATACAAAATTGATTTATAATAACTAAATGCAATCTAGTACACAAGCTGTACTATACTACTATACTGTCTTCTTAATTTGTTTATCCAGAAAGAGAAGGCTTTTTTCTATCAGAAAGTTTTATGAATGCCATAGATAGGAGAGCTATTTTTTATTTTTGCATATAAATGCCCATCAAAATCAATTGATTCTATCTTTTTCCTGCTATTCACTGACTAGCATGTAGCAATATAGATAGGTAGACAGTTAAATAGAATATTATTTTGAAATACAAGTAATTTCATAATGAAAAATTGAGTTGTACCACTATAAAAACAGTGTGAGATCAGAATCGACCCCACAGGGGCCCCTTGCATAATTAAAGTGATTTTGCCCAGTGAAAGTTTGGGTTGCATAAGGAATGCAGAGTTAATCCATCAGTATCTGTGTAAGCTGTCATTTACACAGAAGTTTGAGGCTTATTAAATCACTAACCTTGGCATTGTACAAGATGAGTGACCAGTATTCAAGCATATAAACAATCACATGCCTCTCAGGAATGTTAATAAATAATTATTATAAAACAGGTCTGTGTTGAAAATAGTTCATTTCTTTTTTTAAAAAAGCATGTAGGAGTTAAAACATTTAAAAGTTCCATTAGATTTGTAAGAACAACAAAACAGTACACAGTACATTTGCTTCATGTGCCTAGAGACTCTTGTCCTTTCCCTGCTCTTCTCTAGATTTAGCAAAATCCAATGATGGTACTAAACCATTTTTAAAAAACTTCCACGGGAAAAATACTGGTAAAGTTGTGTTTCTGTGAAAAGCTGTATACTTAATGAGAAACAGTAGATAGCTGCAGAGTGATCTCCTGTGGCCCTGCTAGTACAAGCCTTCCCATATTGTCTCCTGCTTTTATATTAATTACAACTTGCATTATCAGCTGTGAGTCTTAGCCCAGCAAATAGAAAATACTGCCCCTGGAGACCTAGCTTCTTGTATCTATTTTCCATCTCCTTCTATTGTGTGCCACTCAGTATTACTGCTTTGCTCCTGGTAACACTGCTCTTTAACACAATTAGATAAGAGCAAGAGCAGTGCCATATTTGACTCCCAATTATTAAAACTATTGGGAATAGATACATGTGAACTCTGCATTCCATAGTACATGGCACTTCAGCTGGTGATTCAATTCAACATATTCATACTTTTTTACTGTTTAAATATGTGTCATAATATTATATGTAAAGTTAAATAAATAGTTGCTGTGACAGGTTATAATTGTCTTAATTCAATTCTTATGCTGCCCCATTTTTAAGCTATTGGTTGGAATAACAATTTTAAAAATATGGATGATGATCAAAGTACCCCCATCCCCTTAACATCTGCATTGCTACTAAACATTGGCTTCAGGTTAAATATGCCATTTCCAAAAGATAGTTATATAATGTGAGTTGACTTTTTGAGTAGCTTTTCATATGCTAAGTTGTTCTCTGAATGTTTCAGCATACTTCTATACTGAAGTTATATCTTCATAAGTATAAAAGATTAGTTTTTCTGGTTACAATCTTATGTGCTCTTTAGCTCAGAATGTATATGTTGTTTGAGATGATATATACGGTATGTGCTATTATATTTAAATTTAGCCAGATTTTTTATACAATACTGAAATATAAATTCTTCAGGGCTCTAGTGGTTCTACAAGAAAAGTTGATTCCAGTTGAATTCAGCAAACAGATTATCAACATATGAGTTTCAATGATTCAAAACCTATAGGGTTACATAAATAAAACTGCCCTAGCATCAAAAAATAATAATATGTTTGAATCATTTTCAGAAAGTTTATTTAATCGATAACATGAAGTATCTATGTATGAATAGTGAATTCTCTAGAAAATTGGGCAGTCAAATGTCATGTACAATGTGATGCTTTTCTGTTCATACAAAGGGTCAATTTCTTACCATATCTTCTCTTGCAATTTTCCAGTTACTCTTCTCTCCCAAAATTTCCCCCAAAGTACATTATCTCAAGTAAATCAAGGCAAAATGCCATGGTAGCATACAATCTTTTAGATGAAAGAAGCTAAATCTTCTGGCAGGACACTATTGGTCTACTATGTTAAAATTAGAAAGTTATTTTACTACTTAAGTATCCCAAGGGTGACTTTAATTTTTTATGCAGTGGAGCAAAATCTTAATCTAATGAAATAAATAAATAAATAAATAAATAAATAAA
>JANHGD010006359.1:11732-26861 GCA_027560375.1 Imantodes cenchoa
AGCACTGGCTAGGAAATTCTGGGAGTTGAAGTCCACACATCTTCAAACTGCCAAGATTGAGAAACACTGATGTACAGGAACACAGCTGTAAGTAAGGAGGCAATATTTTTTTGTAATAGTGTTGAAATATTATGGAACGATCCTCATCTGGAGATTATAGAAGTTCTCATACTGGAAGGCTTTGTCAAAAAAATTTTTTTAAATTCACCCAACTTTCTATTTAGTTTTCTAGCCACTCTAATGTTCCTTTATTTTAAACCTGCTGGCCTTATCTTTGTTACTGTTAGCATTACCCTAATATAAGCCACTTGAATATCATCAAATGAAAAACAGTCGCACATAATTTCTTTGATCTTAGGAAAAAATAGTAATAATGTAATTTTATTTCCAAATGTTCAGGAAAGGAATAAAATGCGTTATATCAATTTTCTAGTCAAAATCTAGCCAAAAATGTTTTCACCTAGTAATAACTGGATCAAAACGGAAATTATACTAATGCCTCTGCTTTCAACCCAATGAACCCAGCTCTTTTTAAGCCCATAAGGATACACTGCATACATTGCAAGTTTCAAATCTCCCAAAACAATCATGGTTCCCGTTTTACAACTTTGAAAAACCTAACTATGCTTTCACATATATTCTATTCAGGGGTGGGTTGTTACCAGCTTTACAACTGGTTCGCTGAGTGCGTGCTTCGCTGCGCGCGCGTGGACACTTCAGAGGAAATAGAACTTTCGTGTTGCAAACTAGGCAAGGAGCAAGGAAACCAGCTGCAGAGCAGCAATTCAATCTGATATAACCCAGGGGCGGGCAGGTGGCCCCACTTTCACAGATACAGAGAATGGGTTCATTCTCAGCTTGAAGTCAGAGCTAATGGTTCGGGTGAACCGGTTTGAACCGGTAGCAACCTGCATATTCTGCATATTCTCACAAGTACACATCAACACTGCCATGTTAACATCTGAATTGGCTAACTTTGTATTCACATTTTTGGTATGTCAGACTGAGCTCTTCTGGATAGATTTAAATTTCTTATCTAGCGATAAAATAGTACTCTGAACTGCTGTAAGCACATTCAGGTCTTGTCATAATTTTCAGGCAATTTGGAAAAGTAGAGGATGATGAAACGTCTAGAAAAACATAAAAATTCCCCTCCGGTTTTCTACATCAGGAAAGTACTGAAATAAGGAAAGATAAAAGAAATTACATATTATGCATGACAGCTCTAGTTCTAACTACAGGGAATTATTTTATAAGATGTCATGATGATGCCTGCTTGTTCTTACTTTTTTCCCCGCAAAGTATTTTAAAAAGGATTACAATATCCATCAGTTTGGGAATGTATTATCTTTTTCATGTCTTCTTAGGAGAGTTTCCTTCTTTTCCATCCAACTTTTTCCTGTCCAATTCCTAAAATCCTTTTCTCAGTTTGCTTGTTTATTTAGCTTTTGCTTCAATCTATATTTCTAAATGTAGTTTTTACCTCAGAAATGTCATCTTCCATTCTCCCTTATTTGTCCCATACTATTTTAGTTATAGTTACATAGATATCATTTCAATTTAATATCAATTTTCTAATCCAGACTGGCATAGTAATTTATGCTGTTCCAGGTGTTGAATATTCACTTTCAGCATCTGTTAACATTGGCCCCAATTCCTAAGAGCGCTGCAAGTCCTAGTTTCATTAACCTCTGGAACAGGTTTTCCCAATCTTGGTAACTTTTAAGACACATCCTTCCATTCTCCACAATCCTGTCAACAGCTAGCTTTTCAATGAGAAGCGAAACATCTTCAAAAAATAGTGTTCATGTTCATGCTTCATGGGGTTTTTTTCATTATTTTCTTTCTTAACTCTTTTCTTTCTTTTTTTTCTTCTTTTTTTTCAATGTCTGTTCTGTTTCTTTTTGTGTGATATTGAACTCTGTAAATATATGTATGATTTTTTGCTTTTTTGCAATCATGTACTGAGTTCTAGTTTTGTGTATTTTGTAAGCCTCGGCTTTTTTATAACTTTCAATAAACTTTTATTAAAAAAAACAAAAACAAAAATAAAATAAACCAGTTGCCTCCTTAAAAAAACCTTTGGGATTATTTTAAGACACACAGACTTCAATTCCCAGAATTCCCCAGCCAGCATGTTGCCAAGGTTAAGAAACCCTGCTCTAGAATGTCCCCATTGTCTATCCTGCTTACAACATTCTATGTTCTTTAAATAATATTCCTAGGACTTATTAAATACTTATTAAATAATGCAAACTTTATTTAATTTACAAAAATTACCTAACCACTATAAACTTCTTTTTGAAATTGGGTACATTACTTACATAAGGAAGTGTTTGCATTTACAAGTTTCTAGGGGCAGAATGATAATCTCTCATCGTCACTTAGATTTTAGTACAAACAATGGAAAAAAGAACCAGAAAATGAATGTGTCTCCACTATGAGTGATCTATGTGTCTGAAATGCCAAATGCTTTCTTTGCTAACAAGGGTTATTATGCATGCAGATTTCATTCCATTGTGTCAAAAAGCTTAATTGTTTATCAATATTTCTTAATTTTGCAACGATAATCAACAGGGGAGGAAGTCTTAGACCGCTAGTTACAAACCAAATCAAATAAGGTAGCCTCTGAAGTGGTTTGACTGGACTTCTTCCCAAATTGCTGATAAAGCCAGCCAGAATAAATCTAATCAATCAATTTAATTTTCACACAGCAACAAAATATTAGGGGCACCAACTGCCTGTCAGTGATGGAGAATTTGAGTATATGCTTCAAATATTTCCATATTATTAAAATGATCACATCCAACATCTCAAGCAAGACATCTGTTTACATTAAAGAATTTGTCTTACTCTCCTTGTTAATGCACCTGTAATGTACTTGTCAATCTATACTAGAGGATCCTTCAGAGCTACCAAGTGATTTTTGGAGAACCCTAGACAACCTGCATGAATACAATAACCAATGATGATATATACAATCTACTGTACTTAGGATCAATACATATATAACAAGTCTAATGTAAAAACTGTAACATACATTTGTCAATTAAGGCAAAAAAGTAGACCACAGGTCTCTTGATTACAATTTATTAAGTTCAACCTGAGCCTTGATGTGCATGATAAAACAAGTTAGCAGTCTTATGTGCAAAACTGGGAAAGAATCAAAATCACATGGCCAGATTAAACTCCACACCTGACAGAATTTTGGCTTGATGACTAATCAGGTGAGAAAAGAACCAGAAAAGACTCTTGAATGGTTATTCCTATAAAGATAGCAGTTGAATTTTCTGTCTTCTTTCACCTTTAAAAAAACAGAAATAGAATATGTTATAAATTTTGTTTAAATATCATTTTAAGTAAAAACTTTGAAATATTTAGTTTGCTTTCCCAAGCATCCTTGTTTAAGAATAAGTGCTATTAAATACAATAAAGTTTAAACATCTCTAATCATACTGTATCATACTGTAAGTTTCCATAAACCCTTCAGTGAACAGAACCTGACACAATGTCTATGTGGTAGAAAGTTAAGCACGACAATTTCCTGCAACTTTGAATGCCTGCGTACAAACCTGAATATCAGTGTACAACTGTGTTACAAACTTTCAGTGTTGTAGGGTTTTTTATTGCAAAGTAATAATTTTGCAAAGTAATAACCAAATTTTCTTATTTGGTTCTGAGATCAAGTAACTATAATCAATAAGTATACAAACAAACTTTGCAGAAACTGTCAAATTTGTGTATATTATACATGCAGTTTAACTTTGCCCAATACAGAGGCTGTGTTAACTTTGGTTGAGTGAGGGATTTACTGAAATAAATAATTTCATTGGGGATGCTTAAACTTGTACCTACAGTTATACAGTAAATCTATATAAACTTACAGGACTGACTTGTATACCCTATATTTCAAATTTACCACTGCCTAAATCCAAAAGCATGTTTATCTGTATACAATGCTTTGTAAGGGACATCTAGATGAACTTCTAGATCTGATGATGATATGTAGCTGGGTAAGGAAATGTCTGTGAGACAACAGCCAAGTTCAAAGAGCGCCTTGGATGCCACATTTTAACCCTGAGTTATGAATATTCTCTTCTACCAGCTCTTTACTTTATAAGGATGTTTACACTAAGATGCATTGTTTTCTGACATATTCTTAATAATATGGGGATCAAATAAGAACATTATGTCCTGAAGCTTATAGTTACAAAGGTTCTGGTTTTAATAGGTTCATTTGCCTGTAAAGTGACCAAGCAGACAACTGCAAGCTACATAACAATTTTAAAAACCCTTCTATGATCAAAGAACTAAACTATGATATTCTGCCGCACCTCCCCCACCCCCACCTGCCCCTGAGATCAAGGTCTTTGAGCTCCAAAGAAAACAGAATACATAAAGCAAGCTAGCAATGTTTACCCCAGGAGCAGTTAAGTATTACTCATATCAAAAATAAATCCTGCTACTACTATTTTTGTAGCTTTTCACACCTTGTCCAAGCTTTAAAAATGGCAAAGTAAATAAAGACATTTCAATTCCAGAGTTTTTCTGGATCTCCACAGTAAATGGCATTTGTTCTGAAGAAACCCTGCAGTAGAGAGTCACATCAATCCAAAATTAGATTTAATGATAAGGAGGGAAAGTAGCCAAGCCTACTTTGGTAGATAATCTGCCTTAGCAAATATTTTATCCTTTTTTATAATATTGGACTTTTTAAGTTTTTCTATTACTGTCCCTTGGCTGGGCCTGCCAAACGTTATTTTGCAATATTTTGTTAAAGGTAAATATGTTTTTTAAATTTCTTTTTGTTGAAGAAATGAAAAAAAAAACTTGAGAAAAATTCTCCATTCAGAATGCATTTTTTTCCATATCACAGATTATCTTGACATATATCACAAATGCCGGAATACAGTTCTAAAATATTTAATAACATTTTTTCTAGCAAAGCCCTTAATGGCAATTACACAAAACAAGTTCAAGCACATTGCAAATGGCTTTATGTTGAGATACAATTGCTTTTCTTATAACTGGCATGTCGGTGTACATATGCATATAAATGGTTGCCTCTTGAAAAAGCACCTTTGGGACAACTATAACCTGGATGACTGAGAATCTCCACTGACATTTACCCGAAACACTCTGCTCCCAAGGCTGGGCCCAAATGGATTTACCTTCTTCCTTAGAAAATAAGCTAGCTTGTCAACTCAGAAACCAAGGATGCCCAAGTCATGGAGAAATATGAGAAAAAACAGAAGTAAGCCACACCATTCTTAATTTTAATATGAAGCATATTGCCCTGCTACAAAAGAAAGCAAAAGGGGTGGCATGAGAAAAAGCAGAAGAAAGCAAGGCTAAGGAATGGTTACTTTCAGGGAAAGTTACTTGAGAGAAACCGAAGCTTTGCTGAACCCATTAAATCAGGGCTTGGATACTTAAGACCAATTCACATGGGAGATTCTCCACTGAAACTATTTCTATCGCAGCTTTATCTGGAAAACACTGCATGAAATGATTGATCCCCAGAATAAACCCAACAGTTATGACTAAGTCTACTGTGAAACATGACTACTGTACTAAAGACTGTTTTTTGGAAGCTTTGCCTGTGCTACAGCCTGACCTTTTGCAACCAATATGAAGAATTAGGTCCTGATTTATGGTTTTATGAGCAAGAATAACTGTTCAGTGGTTTTCCTGATTTATGATTGCTACTTGTTTTCCACTAGATTCCACTTAGGCTATGAAAGCCAGTCTAGGAATAAAGAAAATTTTTCTTTATAGAAAGGTTCTTATATACCAATCTCCACGCATTATCATCAACAAGGAGGTACATAATTATATATTTTTATTAAAGAGAGGTAGGCAACCTGTTATAGTTCAGATGTTGCTGTATTGACCAATTCCAGGACAGTCTGCCATTTGTTCAATGATGAGGGATGCTAAGATCTTTATCAGAGATATCTGGAAAGCTGAAATTCACTTACTTTTCTTATAAATAAGGCGCTTCCAGCTTTATTTCTTCCTATATTTGGTGTTAAATAACATAGCATCTACTGGTAAAACTGTGTATACTGCATTTCTAATGTGAGTTTAATAACACAAACAGCTCAGATCAAAGTTTAAGTTTGTAACCTGAGATCTTACTGCATTTTCCCCTATCGAAACTAAGGGTGAAAATGGGAAGTAAAATAACATCCCAAATCCTTCCGCATCAAAAACACCGTCTGAAATGATGCTCTGGATCTTTCAGTCCTATTTCCACTCTTAAAATTCATCTCCAAAAACACTCCAATGCCCCCCACTCCCAATCATCATCATCTTTTTGGTGACATGGTTACAGACTTTCCAAACCTTTAGCAGTGGATACCTGGGGTGCGTGCATCCCTGAGGGTGCGAGAGCATTTCCAGAGGTGTGGGAGAAGTTTCCAAAAAAATTTAAAAAAATAGAGAGCATTTGTTTATGCAATAAATGTTTTTTCTTAAATAAAAAATATACACACATTTTTAAGGGGGTGCAAGAGCTTATTTTCAGATTCAAGGGGGTGCTGACCACTAAAAAGGTTAAGAATCGCTGCTTTAGAGGAACAAGTTGCAGCCATCAATCTCAGGGAAATGTTCCATCTTGTCCTAAGTGTTGATTGTAAACCTATGAATCGTGCTTACAATTTACTCTCTAAGTCAGGGGTGTCAAACTCATATTGTCACAGTGGCATCATGTGACATATTGGGATTTTTTCCCCTTTCACTAAACCGGGCATAGACCAGGAATTTGACAGTCCTGCTCTAAATTAACAATCAAAATCTTACCATTTTTCCTATACGTAGTTCAGCCACCACATTAGTGGGATTTATTCCACAGAAAGCATTGTGATATTTCTAGATTAGCATGTTATTCTATTATTTTAGACTTAAATTACTTTGGAAAGTTTTTCTCACCTGGACATCAATAATTAATCATTTTCCGAACTGCATCATAGCACTTCCATTTGTCTGGGATATAGAATGGTTCAAAGATGTGAGGAAATGGGGTGTCATAACCACATACTCTTGTAATAGGAGCTTCTAGGTTCAAGAAACATTCCTCCTGTTAAAATAAAACAGTAAGAAAATGAGTGAAGTCTATGAGATCATTCTTCACTTTTTAATACTTACTAAAATATACCACACTGACATTCCTGAAATTCAAGATATAACCCTAGGAGAAAATTAAATCTTCATGGAAAATCCATTGAAGTTATCTAAAAACAGAACATGCATATGCAAAGCAATATATATAGAGAGAGAGATAGGATCACCAGATATTAAAAACAAATGGAATGACAGTGGCTGATGTGTTTTCTAAGGACATATGAAAAAGATTCTGCTAAAGACAAAATGCTGAACAGCAGCGAATAATTTTTTCCTAGAAATACAATTTCACATTCTTCATTTGATCTGTACCGTACTGATCTAAATACAAATTTTATTTGGAAAACTGAAATAAATAACCTGTCATGAAACAAATTTTAGGAATAGTTTACATTGCTTACGTGACATATATACAATAAATCAAATAATATATGAGAAGCCAGTGTGAAATCTGCAGAGATTATAGAGAATAGAACTTCAGGTAGTAGAAGCAAAGGAGTGAAAGTAATTTTCAATTATAGGATGCTCAATTTCATCTAAACGCATGCACTAAAGATTAAAACTGATTATTCTACTAATTTGCTAATTCAAAATGAGTTTGAACAGAAGATGTTAAATTTTGTTCTATTTATGAATATGTCTCATTTTTCTACTACCCAAGTTAAACAATTGCCTTGATTAAAATTCACATGTGGCATGTCCAGGATCTCATCTCAAATTGCCCTATGCATTTCTGTCTCTGACAGTTAAACTAGTTTATAGATGTCATCATTAAGATAGGAAACTATCTCAATGTCTCTAGATAAATGAAGGGATATAAATTAAATATTTTCATAAAATTCTTTGTTTTATATTGTTTTTCCCTTCAATAAACAGAAAACAAACAAGTGCTTCAAATCTAAATCTTATTATTTCAACCTAACTCTTTTCTGAGCATCATAAATGCACTATCAAATTCAACAATCCAGTTTTTCCTGGTTCGTATAAGAAATACTCAAATTTAATTTCAATATTTTCATAATGTTGTATGTCATTTTATTAGTTTAAATCAATATGAATTTCTGCAGAATCTTAATATAACTAAATTGTAGAGTTATATTCATTTTATGGTTAGGTACCTTATAATTTATTCTAATGTGCTTATTATCAAACAATTGTAAGTACATAGAATAAGTGCAGAAACAGCAGGTTATACTCCCAGAAAACATCAATATTTTTATTATAGTATCTTTTCTCTCTGTGTGAATTTATTAGAGGTGGGTAAACCGCTCCAGGGCTGAAACGTTCCAGTCCCAAACATTTGTTTTGATCTTGGACACCTGTTCTCAGGTAAAATCCCTAGATAAGTTTCTGGAAGATTCCCAGAAGCTCTTTCAACTTTGAAATGAGGCATTCCTTATGAGAGTTTTCAAGTCAGATTGCTTCTTTAAGGTTGAGTCAGGTGCTATGGATTCTGGTACATTAGCAAAAGATGCTATGTGGTAAGGATGTTTTAACTATGTGTTAGAGATGTTTACATGCTTTGTCGGTCTCGGTCTCTGTGAATGCACATAAATATGTCTAATGCCTACATTTTAGGAAAGCATTTCATTTCGGAGATCAAAGAAATGTAGAATAATAATAAGACTAAGACCCACACATTTTGACTTGCTAATCATTTAAATCTCATGTCAAATCTTTATTCAGACATGCTTTTGATGTGTGAGCTGGTTTGCCAGATGGCTACTATATGTTTATTTATGATCCAAGATTAATCATTGAAGTGGCATACAAAAATGTGAATAAAGGAATCCACGTTTTTTTAAAACTATTTGTTTTTCTGATTGGAAGGGAAATGTATTTATAACATTCATTTTCTAACCAACTCTGGGCAGTTCCCAATCAAGAGTTAAAACAACCTATAAATCATCATCTTAAAATTACAAAAGTAAAAAAATTAAAACATTAAAAACAACAAAAATATTTTATTTACTGATTATTTTTTTGTTTTAAATCCTGCCTTTCTTTCAAGAGTTTAATGCAACAGAGGGTTCCTGCCGTTCCTTTTATCCATGAAATACCATCCCTGGAAAATAGCTTGGGCTCCAAGAGAGCCTCTGGAGCAAAGTTACTCAGGAAAAATCTTAGCTCATAGGTTTGAGCTGGGCCTCTTGTATATTAATTACAGTGCAATTTTTCAATTTCTTTTTTAGTTTTATTTAACCTTTTGTTAATTACTTATCCACTATTCATGAGAAAATAGTAAGGTATAATTTAAAAAAAAACACATCATATTAGCAATATTACATTACATGTACAATGCTAAATTATAGTGAAGCAGAAGAAATAGTATATACTGTCCTTCTCCTTATAGCACTGATAAATCTTGTCCTGTTTCCTACATAAAACTATACATGTGTAGCAAATACAGAGCTGGCATAAATTCGAAGCCAGTCCTACCCAATTATATAGCTTTGAAATTAAAGTTTGTTTAAAAGTTATGGCAAACTTCTAACTACAAATTATTATGTAACTGCCCTTATGGGATTATATATCTCTGAAAGTGAAGTTCATTAAAAAGTTATGGCAAACTTCTGACTAAAAATTATGTAAGAGTCTCAACATAATCATGTTAGGAATGTGTGAACACTTAGCTATTTACATTAATGTTTCTCAGGCTAATCGTAGATCCGTTAAATAGTCACCTCATAATTAATTTATAGTTCGCTTTCTTTGAGAAGCTGAGACCATAGAGGATTCAAAATAATCAGCAAGAACAGAGTTATCTGATCATACAGTCCTACAAACAGAATACTCAACCTTGGAAGGATCACCCATGCAGGATCAGCAGAAATGAGTCTGCAAATTAGTTTGACATTTTAGGAAGATCACTTGATTCAAATAAAGCAAACCTTGTATTCTGTTTTATACCTACTGAAAAATGAATTTCTTTAAAATCAAAACTTTTAGACTTTGCTATTAACATATCTATTTCAAAAACAGATTTAAGACTTTCAGTTATATTTTACCAATCAATGCAAGTATAATGTTATACGCTGTTTACTAGCTTCTTTTTACATTGCTTTCTGAATACAGTCAATGCATATAAAACACTACCTTTTGGCTTTGGAATTGTAATGTAAGAAACTCAGCATAAAACCGCACTCCTGCCGACAAATAGATGTTTGGAAATAAAAAATATTACCGTACTCAAAATTTTAAACACAGAAAAAAGTAAAAGCATAAAAAACCCTAAATTATTATCTGCCTGACAGATTGCAGTGCATACATGTATATAAGAACTTTCAGATAGCTGTTTCCAAAACTATTTAGTATTTTGGCAGTAAAGTCTCCAGCATTTGTTCTGCTAGTACCAAACATGTTTGAAACCTTGAATAATACCAGAGTTAGCATCTAATACAATGATCCAGCTAGGAGAACCACAATAATCTTCTGATTCCAACAAGCTTCTTCAAAAAAAATGTCAACCTTAGACATGTGACCACTTCTCAAAGTCAGACCCTCCCTTAGAACACAGAAGGCTAAATGAAATATTGTAAATATGACCCCTTGGTATTGTGGGGTTTCAAATAACTCTCCCTCAGCCTGATTCACAACACAGGTGCTATGAAGAAAGCAGGGGGGAGGAGTATTAGACATATTCACCACTTTTGAGTTCTTTATAACTTTAATAAAGTGGGGATAAAACAAAACATACTGAATTAAATTAAACACTCCTCCAACCATTTCAGAGCATAGGGCTAAGTCCCAAACATGGCCATTCATGAATGAAAAGATTTCCTTTGAAAGAATTTTTCAGGAAACACAGGGGAAAGGACAGATCAGTCTAAATTGTCTCTGCAAATTTCATTGGTAAGTTTTCTTATAAATAGAAATCAACTTATGTGATGGCTGTGTCCCACACTTATAAGGAGGAGTATGCCAATGCTTTTCATGCCATTGCACAATATGGATAGAGAAATATGAAACATAAAACAATTAAGACTTAAAGGTCAGAGTGAATTTACATGGAATGAGGCCACAAAGAGTCTAGTATAATTCCAACAAAATCCTATGCTAATGGATATGCTATTTCTGCTTATCTGCTTTTCTCATATAACATCGTTGTAACCATTACAGGACAAATTAGCCAGCTGAAAACTGGCTATATATTTTACAAACTAAACACAGACTTACAGTGAAATGTCGATAGAAGAGCAGAGTTTACAGGCACACTGCGACAGGCTTGTCAATTTAAACTGCAGACAGTGGCATAAATATTTCACTTTTTTTTCCAGATGCATTTTAAACCCGAGTGCACTTAAAAGAAAGGATATATATATAAAATATATATATATACACACACGGCATTCTAACATGCACATCTTAAAAAACGAAATGTGATACTAGCCTCTTTTTAATAATACACCATTCAGTGCTAGCCACCCAAGGGGCCTTCCAGGAATGAAATGCAGAAACTTGGGCTTGTAGATAGCTCCTTTGTGTGACAATACCGAACAGGAAAAGTTTGGTTGCATGTGGATGAGCAGCCAAACTTTACATATTTAGGATTCATACATTTTAGCTTTCCAATAAAAGCATGGAGCTTTCAAATTATTTTCTTTTTTTCAAGTTCACCATCTGAGTTGTCCTTGGACTATCATATACGCAAGCTGTTTCTTGTATTCTATTTGGACCGCGCTGATACTGTATTTTAGCTTTCCTGATCTAATAAATTATAACTCTTCTCACTTGAATTAAGATGAACAATTAAAATAAAATGAAAACTTTAAAATGGTTTACTTTTACTATTCAAGTACCCTGTTTCCCGCAAAATAAGACATCCCTTGATAATAAACTTTTGAGTGCATGGCAATAAGGCCAAGCGCTTATTTCAGAGTTCAAAAAATATATAAGACATGGTCTTATTTTTGGGGAAACACGGTACATTTTTATTGCTTTCAGTAATTTTTTTAATTCCTCATTGCATGATGACATGCATTCAGATTTTTTGTTTTGCTTTTTTTTTTCTTTAGCATAACCTACATTTATTTTTCTAGAAGAGATATTTTTAAATATATGCAATTTTATATATTCATCAATTGTCTGGGTTCATTTGTAAAACTGTCACAATTTCTTAAGATGAGAAAAATACAGATGATATAAGATTAAATATGTATCAATAAAGGAGAATTAAATATGTATTTGTGTTTAAGGAGCCTAGCGAGACAAATTCCTAATCTTTATTCTCTCCATAGATGAATATTCCATTTCACGTTGATAGATTCAGATACATAATTATAGCATAGCAATTTCAACTGATAATATATATTGAATCTTTGGTAAAAAGGTGAACAGTTTCCGCTTCAATGTATGCATTTTAAAATGTAGAATAACATTTTGCTGTGCTAGTTTCCAGAAGCAGAAAAGAAATGCTTAAAGAAAAAGTGATAATCCCTTTAGGAATTATTTATATCTTCAGCATTTGTTACTAAGCATTTGATTTAATACACTTAATTCTTAGCATGTGTTATTTAAATTCGAAGATGGTTTAAATTTTAATAAATATTTGATATTGTCTTACTGTTATAATTCAAAACTGTGATAATAGTTAACTTCACATGAAAAAAAAGTATCCTTCTTATATTCCAAACATAGTGTAAATCTATCCTTAATGGTGAGATTATTTTTAAAAGAATGCAATGGGGGAATAAGAAAGGAAAAAGAAAAACATCTGTGCTTATATAGCTAGCACTGAATTACAAAGTACCTTTCCAGGATCTTTTTATTAACGTGTGGTGAAAAGTTAAATCCTACACTAAAATGTGTTTCCTACTACAGATAGGGTGACCAAATAGGGTGACAGGAATACTGTAAATACAAAATAATTTCTGAAATACTCTGGGCACATCATTCAGGTTTGATACATTTAATTCACAGTCAAATATACTTGAAATACCCCATTAGGTCGTAAAAACCGCCGAGTCCCCTGTGGAGAGGGCGGCTACAAATCCCAGTAGTAGTAGTAGTAGTAGCAGTAGTAGTAGTAGTAGTAGTAGTAGTAGTAATAATAATAATAATAATAATAATAATAATAATAATAATAATAATAATAATAATTTTTTTTTAAAAAAACATGACCACCTCAAATTGTAGCAGATAATGCAAAAATATGTCTTCTTAATTCTTTTCATGAAGACAAAATGTGTGATTGTTGCAGATACTTTAAAAGCTAGGTTAGTGGCAGTTTGTACTGGGTAAGAACAAGTACAAAAATAACACATTTGTTCAGCTAGCAATGGTTAATAATACTGTTCTATTTGCATCTATAGAATCATCAAACACTGTTTTAGATGCTTTAGTTTATGGTAATTAATGAAACAGCACTGGTATTAATGCAATGACCTTCAAAAGGATCTATAAATTCTAAAGCCTTATTTTACTATTAACTAAAGGCCTGGGACATTACATATACTAAAAGTGTAAAATAAAGGAGAAAAAACACTGAAAAATCTCTTTGGCATATACTGAAGTATTAACCTACATATGAACTTAAAACCATATTTATTTAGACTTAATTTATATTGTCATTAATTAGTTTTCTCTACTTAGCTTCTTGCCCACTTCACTTCTTTGATATTGCTATGTTGCCTGTACTATACAGCAACCAGTAATATCGGTAAGCTACATTGGAAAAAAATTATGTTTAATAAGAAAACTTACCCTTTTCAAATGTGCTTTCTTAAAATGTATAAGAACTGATCAGTTTTAAGAACTTGATTTTCAAACTGTTTACAAATACCAACTATGAAAAACGTTTCAAAATCATAAGTACAAATTTGAACCAATATGAAAAAAGTTTGTTATTTACCATAAAACTAATGCAAACATACAGCATAGCCAAGGGCGGTATAAGTTGATTTAATATGAACTAAACAGAAACTGATAACAAAGGAAAAGTCTAGACTGTATTTAAAAAATGTGTTTAACGAATACAACATGCTTTAGTGCAAAAGCAAATTTAATTTAATAGCTATTAATATTTTCATGGTCAAAATGTACACTATCTCTTGAACTAAAATGAATTTTTAAGTGTTGAATTTAAATTATCTACCAAAGCCATCAGTTCCAAAGAGGGAGGGAGAAGGAGAGGAAGAGGGAGAAAGAAAGAGGGAGAGAGAGTGTGTGTGTGTGTAAAATATTTAGAGCCTGGCTTCATAACAATGCTTTGCACATATGTCCTAATGCATCACATAAACTACTATGTTGGTGGAGAAGAAGGATTTCATTTCTATAAAGCTTCAACAAAGTTCTACGTGACAAAGGTAGAATTTGCATTTACTGTTTGTTAGGATGGGACCATTTCAATACATTTAAAATTCTTACTAAATCTGCAGTTAAGGTTAAAGTCAAAGCAATTATTAAACAAAAGTATTACTTCCATATAAATAGATATACATATTATTACTGATTATTATTACCAGCATATTTGCTTTACCTTTACCCTAGGGTATTGATGCAAAATTGATATATTTCTAGTAATATGGAGCCTACACTAACAACTTCAAATTACTGTTTCAGTTATTTGTAACACTGCAGGAACATAAATAATTCAGCAAGGGTGAAAATAAGATATAATAATTTAAACTTACATATTTTCACAAAGTTTAGAATACTACCTATAACAACTGAGAAGCTATATCCAAATACACGAGTTCCTGTGGAGTATCATAGTCATTCTCCTTCAGTCCCCATTAGCAAAATGTTGTATTAATTTAGCTTTCAATAAGTACAGGTAAAATGGAATGTTAACTTTTAGATTTTTATTTTTGCTTAATTAATACAACTTACATTTTAATAAAGTTAAAAACGCAGTTATCTTAAAACAATGGTCCCCAACCTTTTTTGGTTCGCGGACCGGTGGGGTGGATTCCGCGTACTGCACTTTCCCGCGTGAGGTTTTAGCGTTTTTTTGCTTCTGCGCATGCGCAGAAGCAAAAAAAAGCCAAAATCTCGCATGGGTGA
>JANHGD010006360.1:0-21047 GCA_027560375.1 Imantodes cenchoa
TATAATTAAATAAGCATTTATAATTTTGTTACGTTAAATAGGTGCATTTCATATTAATAAAATGGAAGTTCTCTGATTATTATTTTACAAATGTATTTATCTTTTTAATAAAATCATATTAGTGGCCTGCGGGACTTAAAATTATGAATTTGGTGGTCCGTGGGATTTAAAATTATGAATCTGGTGGTCCCTGGGGTTCAAAAGATTGGGGACCCTTGATCTAAACTGCTTGCTTGATCAGATATTTATACATTGCTCTTCATTAAAATTCCTAAAGCACATCACAGAATCATATTTGTATACAATGCCACAAATATGTTAGGGGCCCCATTTTCTGGCTGTATAGCAACATACAGCAACATGGCAACAGTTTTATTCGGTGTCATATATTCGTATTTTGTACTGTTTTAATAGCTTTGATTATTTTAATTGTTTTTAAGTTCTATGATGTATGCCATCCGGAGTCAAGATAAGCAGCTACAGAAATCAAATCGTGTCCGATCAATACACTGTTGTTTCGTATACAAAGATTAATATTTTGTTTATGCAATAAACATTCATATCTTATCTTAACGCACTTGGAAAATGTCTGGTTGGGAAAGTCTGCTTTAGTATGCATAATGTCAAATATAATGATGTTCCCTTTATAAAAAAAATAAGAAACTACGGTAGAATTCATGTGATTAGAAACTAGTCTATCAGCAATGAAAAAATTTTGGATGTAAGAAAAACCCCAAAGAGAAAGTATATAAGATCTCTACTTCATATGAATATTGTGCACATAAAATGAAGAATAGTTTCAAATAAAAACCAACATATGCTAAAAAATATGCCATTATCAGCTAAGAAATTGAAGCTTCAAAAGACTGGATATTTCAACAAGAAAATGCTGTGAAACATAGTGCCACATCAATAATTAAGTCCTTACAGTAAAGAATGACTTTAAGCAGTTTACAGAGTCAACAGTTTACAGAGTCAGCATATTGCCCCCAACAATCTGGCTCCTTGTTTTACCAGCTTCAGAAGGATGGAAGGCTGAGTCAACCTTGAGCTGATGAGGATCGAAATGCGGGCAGTTGGCAGAATTAGCTTGCAGTACTGCATTCTAACCACTGTGCCCCATGGCTCTTCAATGCTCAGGCTTGAATATTGTCTCAAATCTGTGCAAAGCATGCAGTTTAGAAATATTTATGAACTAGAAGAATAATGCAAAGAAGAGTGGAAAAACTTCAGAATCAAGAACATAAAGAACTTAACTGGCTTTAGAAAATGCCTAGAAAAGTTGTTATTTTTTGCCAAATAAGGTATATTAAAATGCACAATAAACATTGTGTCCACATTATGCTATACCATATTCATTGGTTTCTTATTTTTGAATCTGTCATTAACTGCACATACAGTATATAGATAAATGTGAGCATTCAGATTTTCAAAGAAATACCATATTTATCCTTGTACCATAAAGGGGTGGTGTAAGCTTCTGCTTACTGAGGGACTCATTTAAACATACAGTTTGACCAAAGATGTTTACACTTTTACATACAACAGTATTCACAAGATTGAACCACAATCATTCTTCAATAGACAATAGATTTTGAATGCATTAGCTGAACTCAAACATATGCATAACTGCACATATTAATTTATATATTTAATTTCTTATCTTTATCCTATTGTTAAATAAAGTTAAATATTTAAAATTACATTTACTATCCCATGAATATATATGTAGCATTAACTTTGATGGTTTATAAAAGTTGAATATTGGTGTTATCATTATACATATAAAGTAACATTTTAAAAATTAAAATCCTTTCAGCTCTTCCTCTTAGCCTCCGATCACAAGAAATGTAACACTGTATCAGTGTGGATGAGACACTCATGGCTTATATTTGGACATTAAGAAATAAAACCCAAACTCATATCTGCTTTACTGAAATGCTCAATTCACATATATTTAATAAAGCAACTGTTGTGCAGCAGGTACCTAATGACAGTTGGTGCAAAAGCAGTAGTTTGAAATGTAATTGCTTAATTGATTCCTGCAAGATGGTGTAGAACAACATGTATAAATCTGTTATATAGTACAAGGGACTGGAGAATAGAAGAGAAAGCAGCTATTTAAAACAAGCATACTTAGTTATGTAACATTCCCATTCTAATGTGTTGTGCTTTTGTATTGTAAGACTCAATTTGGCAATTGTTGTAAAGGTGCTGTTTTCCACATTTTCTGTTAACTTCTTGGCCATTAGCTTTATTTTAAGCTGGTGAATTTTGTCTATTAGGTGCAACTTATAAGTTGCCATATAATAAGATTGACCATTTTTATTATATTTCCAAGGCAAATTATTGCAATAGAGTCTTTGAACAAAGACTTTTGACCTATCCATGTCTTTCTTTCAATTGTGAAATATGAATCAATAAGCCTGCCCATTTATCTTGCAGTTTAACACTGTAGACGTTAAAGAGAGCTTTACTAACAATTTGTTATTTCTTCTTCTGAAGTCATAAAGTAGTATTATAAGTCAAAAGAAAAAGCAATGCTTTTGGAATCTCAATCTCTCTCTCCACCCCCCTGCCACTCTTCCTCCTCTCTTCCTCCCACTCCCTCCCCCTCTCCGCCCCTCTCTCTGTGTGCATGTCTTTTGAAAGACAACTGTATGCATAGACTAAATGTCCTATATTCTCCTGATGCGATGCCAGACTACAATTCCCAGAGTTCCCAGTTATTTCATTGTTAATCATTGGTCGCTGACTACTCTAGCTTGATAATAAAAGATGTGTAAAGAAATCAATCCTTCTAACATTATATATTATTATCAAAAGTTGATTTGTATATGAATGGACTTGAATAACCTGAAAAATGGGATCTCTTTCTAAGTCTTTGCAAATCACAACCCCTAAAACTGATTTATTTATTTCATTAAATTTATATGCCATCCATCTCATTCTGCAATGCAATTCTAGGTGGCATATTGTGTTATCATTGACAGAACTGGAACATTTAATAATAATAAAATAATGTATAAAATAGTAATAAGTGTGTTGAGTGCAATCCCTAAACAATTGGAGCATCACTTGAAGACCATTGGAATTGACAAATTCACCACCAGTCATTTGCAAAAAAAAACCCAGCTTTACTCAAAAACAGCTTACAACTTGTGACAATGCCTATATCATCATCATCTTCATTTTCTTAGCTTTATTCCCTCAGACACAGGGTCCACTTTTCAGAGCAACAATCACCATCTTTTTGGTTTCAACAAAAAAAATTAACCAGCTTGTTGTCAGGTCTTGAGGTCAGTTTGGTCTGTGTTCATCTCAGGCAGGCAGTATCCAGCAGCATCACTAAGAGGAATAGATTTCATTACCTATGATAATACCTGTAACACCATCAAGCCAGAGGTGGGTTCCTGCTGGTTTAGACCGGTTCTATGGAACTGGTAGCGGGAATTTCCCCCTGCTTGCTGAACTGAGAGCAATGGCCAACTGGCCATGTCCCCAAACCAGTTCTCTTGGCAGTGCCATAGGCATCGCCATCTTGTTTTTGTCTTCTATGCATGCAGGTGCCTCCTGCCACCTCGGCTCTTTCCCGCTCACAAGATGAGAAAATTCTATGTATATGCTATGTAAAAAATACATTATCTATCTTGAATCTCTTGCACTTAGTTCTGATGAATAAGCCAAACACTGTAAGGGAGAATAGGGCGAAGGGTTGTGTTACACATACCCATTACCTCCTCATGCAAGTCATTAATAAAAATGTTGAAATGTCAAAGACCTAGAGCTAATTTTTGTGATACTCCCATTGAAAACTCTCTCCAATTTGATGAGGAATCAATGATGAGCACTCTCTGTGTGAGATTTTGAAGCCAGTTGTGTATTCACTTAATTAACAGACTATCCAGACCATGTTTAACGAGCTTCCTAAATCAGTATGTCATGGGGAACTTGTGCCAAAGGTTTTACTGAACTCCAATTGCAAAGTGCAGGGCACAGAGTAATAGATTTAATGTGCACATCTAATGCAAAGTAGTGCACAGTTTTGTCCTAGTTTTAACTGGATGCCATTTGTTTAAAAGAAAAAGATTAATTTTGCCTTTAGAAATTTCTGCAAATTTATCTGAGCAAGGCCTTATTGCAAATGCAATTGCACAAGCTGCAGAAAATATTTCCTTAATATTACAAGCATAGAAAGAACAGATTAGTAGCTCTGTCAAAATCTATCAAAGAAATATAACATAGTTAAGATTACAAATAATCTTTCCATGCTTTGTGAATTGGCTATATACCTGACATTCATTCATTTCTACCAACACACATATAAACACACAGAGACACATGTGGCAGACAAACTCCACAAACTTTAAAGGCCATGGATGTAGAACTTCTGAATAATGAAATGGAAATATAAAAATGCTAGGAACTGTATACTGAAGAAATATCAATGTGCAACTAGAAAATCTAACAGAAAAAGAGGACTGGATATGTGCACAAAATCATCAAGAACCGAGTTCCTTGTAGTCAAGTCTGCCACATCCTGTGAATACTATGCTGTTTGTTCATGATTTTAATTTTTAAGAAACTTAGGACTAAAGAATAGTGTCTGCAAAATATCTTCAAAGAAAAAACGAAGTCCAGTTGCCTCCAGAAAAAGCATCTTTGGGACAACCATGACCTGGATGACTGAGAATCTCTGCAGACTAATAATGTCTGCTGATAAAGACAGGAGGAGGAGGCGGAGGAAGAGAATAGATCAGAAGGGAAAAAATAAGACAATCTGGGAAATGTGTTTAATTTCTGATATGCCATGTGTAGAAAAAATTATTTTGTGAAGCTTTTCCCAAACCAACTACAAAATTCTGTGCCACAGTATGAATATTCAAGTATCTTGTAAATACATGTAATAACAATATGTTAAAGTGTTGACATATTTTTTGGTTAAAGCATAGAAACTAGAAAGTTTGCTGGTGCATAAAATACAGACTTAAGTCATTTTTTATTCCTGGCAACTGCCCCCTGAAGTTCTCTTGGCAGCATTTTTCAGAAGTGGCTTGCTGCTGCCTTCTCCGTAGGGTTGAGAGAGTTGGCTGACCACAGGTCACCTGAGCTCCCTTGGTGCCTAACATAGAAATAGAACTTACAGCCCTCTGTAATCTAATATCTTACCTAGTATACCAAACTAGGCCTGAATATAGACAGATACAGATTATAATATAAACATTTTAATCACCGAATAAGTAATAATTGTAATTTATATTTTGTAAGCATTTAAAATTGTTTCATTTTTTAGAATTTGATACTGTAAAGAAAGAAAGAAAAATATACAAAATTTAAATAGTCCCTTGATTTTTTTTATCGTTTTTTCCCCTTCTCTGGATGTATTCTGAACTCATTTACATTTTAATTTTTACTAATTTAAAACTGAATATTGTTTTATAAAGTTGGTAATGATCACGGATCTTTATGGACTTAAATGCAACAGATATTAAATCTTTTATGAAAGTAGAAGATATTCCTTCATTCACAGGAGACCAAAGTGATGCTCAGCATGTCTCTAGCTAGGTCCAATCCAAAGCATATTGGTTGCAACTGCAAGGCCAGGAATGTTTGCTGTCCAGGACAAAATGTTTGCTGTCCAGGACAAAAAATGCCTAGCTCTTCTCAGTCTTTGTGCCATGGCACAAAGTGATCCTTACTGCCGCAGTTAAACCAGAATAGTGAGCTCATACAAGACTGCTTGTCATTCGCAAGTCTAGACTTTTATATTTAATTAATTTAATTTATCGATTATTTTAATTTTATATTTTATATGATATTTAAATTAATTAGTATTATTATTTTGGGGTAACCTACTTGTCTTTTCACTATGTGTACAGTTTTGAAGAGGAGTGTTCACACATTCACATGCCTTAAGGGGAACACAGGGTTCTACAAAGGTGGTTTTGTTTCAAGAGGCAAGTGGACTTTTTTGTTTTTCTTTGAACACAAAAGTCCAGTTGACTTTTCAGAAAAGCACTTTTGGGACCATGACCTGGATGGCGGAGAATCTTCATAGACATAGGATTCTTCAATTAAAGAAGGTCACATAATGGGACCGTTTCTGTTGCAGTTCCTGAAATCCTGAACACCATATCCCCAAGATTGACTTCCAAAACATAAGGCCTGATTAGAGATAGAGATCAGAAGACCAAGTGGCCTAATATCCATGATCATGATCCTGTTGATTACTTTGGATTTATTCTTGGCATTCATTGTAGATTGTTTGGTTCATATGCTTTTCTATTGTTTTAAATACATTGTGAGTTGGCCAGAGTCACCTCTGAAAAAAATAGGTGGCCATATAAATCAATAAAAAACAAACAAATAAATGAAATCAATGTCATTGCACAAAAAGCTTAGTGAAAAAAGTGAAAAACAAAAATCCAATGTAAGAGATGGAAAGAGGAATTAGATCACTGAGGATGAGTATAGAGCAATATCAGTTTTCTGATATCAGAAAAGCAAAAGTTCAGCATTTGGGGTTAACAAGAATTCTTTGGATATGGTAAAAAAGAAAAGGAAAAAAAAAGAACAAGTTGTCCATGAAGGTAACAAAATGCTAACAAAGAAAACACAGAGGCCCTTTGTTTCTATTTTGGTTCATACATCTTGAACATAACGTAGACCAAGAAAGAGTCTGTGAAAAGCAAGCTAAGGGGCAGATGCAGAAGTGAACCCTGAAATCAATAGAAACATGGTCAGAGATTGTCCTTTGAAAGAATTTCAATCTCATAGCCAGATGAATTGCCTGAGGCACTGTAAAAGAGCATGTTGATGCCCTGGTTGAAACTTTTCATCTATTATGTTTGAGAAATCTTGGAGAACAGTAAAGTTCCAGATGAAATGGAAGCAAGCAAATCTTCAAAAAAAAAAAAAGTATATCCAATGAGCTATGCATAGTCCGACTGACATTAATAATGATATAAATCGGTAAATATTTTATGATAATTACCAGAAATCAGAACCGATGTATTTATAGTAATCTCTGCCCAATTAATTTTATCTCACTTTATTTACTGTGTGACTTTATTAATGAATTGTAGGCATGCTGTAGATAAAAATACATCAATATACATAAAATCTTGAAAATTGTATTCATTATTTCTTGAGAGATGTATCAAATTAGAAGGGTCATTTTTGGTTCTTCCCAAGAGGTAGATGAAGAGGTAGAAAAATATTTATCAATGTTGCAGATTTCACAAAAATGATTAAAATATAAAGGAGTCTCTGAGCTTGGTTGTTTGTTGCAGAAGTTTCATTACCCAACTAGGTAACATCATCAGTGCTCAGTATCTTTGTTTCATTTCAGAAAACAAGAAACAGAATAAAGTATTTATATTATAGCACAGATTCCAGTTGAATGTTAAGGGGAAAAAATAGTCATAATAATAAGAACAATTGCAGAAGAGAATCAGTTCATCAGCTAGAGAGATGCTGGACTCCCTTTCACTAGATTATGTTCAGGCAGAGGCTAAACGGCCATCTGTCTGAGATCCTTTAATTTGTACCATTCCAGTACTGAACAGGGATCTCATCCAAATGTCCAGAAATTCTAAGTGCCTATAAAATGTAATTAAGCACTCACTGCCTGAGTTTACATTTTCCAATAAGTGATCATTTGGTATGCTTTATTTCCATTTTAGCCTTCTGCATGAATCAGGACAATATTACTAAAATACAGTAAAATAAATTGTATCATTGTAATTCATGAATCCAGCCATTTAAGAGGCAATGATATTATTAATGTTTGTCTTCATTCTGTTGAACTGGATCTCCAAACTCTCTTCACACACAATTCTTAAGTATTACTTTTTATTTCCTAGTTGTTAATTTAGGGCTTGACTCTAGGCTAAAGTAATAAAAATATACTTTTTCTCCCCAGATGTTTTATGAAAGAAAAACTTGCCACAAAGAAAAAAGAACCTAGAACATCAGTTTTAGAATGCTTCATTTCAATAATAATCTCGTATCATAGCATTTTTATTTTACAGATTTTCTTCTTAAATTGACTTATGAACTTCATCCTTTAATGGATGAAGCTACAAATAGCTACAATTCCGTTGTCTCATTAAAAATAACCAAACCGGAATTCCTGTCCTGTTTTCCAGTTAACAAGATGGCTATCGATACATATGTTCTCTAAGCAAAGATTTTTAAAAAGGTATATTCAAGGAAATATACACATACACATATACATACACATACATATTTGTGTGTATGTGTGTGTGTATAGTATATTTCTCTATCTTTATCATCATTTGACAGCACAAATCTGTATCACTTATGTATTGCTTATATCATCAAATTGTCACAGCAATTTACACATGAGTAATCCATTACTCAAAATAAGCCAATCATTATATATCAACAAAACAAGCATTACACTTAGTGTACTGGTTTCATGGATAATCCCCAGATTTTAAGTGAAATATCAATAGCACATTATTTAGTCGTATATATGTATGCTAGATTTTAAGGCAAATTGGCAAGCCATCATTCATTTTTTCGTTTTTGATAAACCAATCAGTCCGCAAAATCATTCAAGGATTCAGAAAACTTTCATTGTCCCAATTAGAATATGAATCTCCACCTGAAGCATACTTTTGGAGAAATGCAGAAAGGGACATTGACAAAATAAAAATTCTGAAAACTGGTGAATATATAGTTCTATTCAGATGTCATTAAAAGGAACTGTCAAATAGGATTGCAACTTTGTGTGCGATATCACACATGGCCCATAGCCCCAAGTGATCATCCTATTGAATGGAGATTCTCAGTCGTCCAGGTCATGGTTGTCCCAAAGGTGCTTTTTTCAAGAGGCAACTGGACTTTCTGGTTTTTCTTTGAAGACATAGGAGATCAAATACATCAGGACTAGATTCAGCAGTCCATCTGCATTTAAAAGACACAGGCAGCACTTTTGAAGACAACAAAGTCCATATTTTGGAAAGAGAGGATCACTGGTTTGAAAGAGAGCTTAAAGAGGCCATCTATGTCAAAACTGAACAGCCTCTCTCAACAGAGGGGGAGGGATATGACATCATTTGTCTCCAATCTACAACACAGTCCTTTCAACAGTTCCAAGAAGGTTCCACACCAGATAAACCTCCAGGTGATCTTAACAACCCTCTAATAGAATGCAAATGACCAGCTGTCTGCAAGGAGTATAAATCCTTCCATTTCCACCATCCAGGAATGTTGAAAAAACTTTTTGAATGAGAAATGAAACATCTTCAAAGAAAAACCAGAAAGTCCAGTTGCCTCTTGAAAAGCACCTTTGGGACTACTTTTGGAATTCTTCCCAACTTCTTGATTTCTTGTTGAAGTAGAAACATGAAAACCAACTGCAAAAGAACTCAATGTAACAGTGTACACATAGCCTTTGGCTTTCAATCATTCATTTAGCAACTTTTTGCATTTTTATAACAGTGCTGAAAAAAGTGACTTACAACCATTGCAGCATCTCCACAGTCACATGATCAAAATTAAAGCTCTTAGGAAACAGCATTATTTATAACAATTGCAGCATCCTAGACTTTCATAATTGCTATTTATAACCCTCCCAGCTGATTTCTGGCAAGCAAAGTCAATGGGGGAAGACAGATTTACTTAACAACTGTAATGGGTCACTTAACAACCATAGAAAAAAAAAAGTTTCTAAAATCACTTACTAATCACATTGCTTAGCAATGGAAATTCTGGTCCCAACTGTGATTGTAGGTTGAGGACTAGCCATATAGCCACTTTCTCAAGCATTAATAGACTAGGATCATCATTTGCTTCCAAAATCATATAAAACTGGTGAACTTTTTTAGAAGGCTGATCTTGTGCTGGGAATTATGGAAATTGTAGTCTAACACATTTGGTGTGCACTAGATGGGGAAGGCTATTGTGCTTGAATTACCTCCTAATTCACACTCCTCTACTTAATCTGAAACTGTGATGATTCAATCAGTCTCTACTCTGTAGGGTGCCTTCATGGTTAGTATGTTAGCCACATGATTCTGGTTGCAATTTTTTCAAGTTTCAATGTGTGTAAAATGCACCAGCCATCTTCCTATCAAAAAAAGTTGATTGGTTCAAAGGCTGAAAGAGCTCATACTTAAAGAGAAACATTGCTCCCACTTTTTTTCTGGAACAATTCAAATGTGCCCAATATGGTTCTCAGGAATGTGCAACAAATTAGTTCCTTGCAGCCTTCTGAATGCCACCTGGGAAGAGAAAATGAAAAGCAACATGATCCTCCAGCATCATATTGATTTCTAAGAATGTATTTCAATCCAAAGTGGACTGTATAAGGTTTCTTAAAATGCACACACATACACACAAAGGGCTACAGTTTACAAATGTACCTTCCTACTTAGAGATGGTGGAATAAACAGTAAATAGTATGAGTGAGAAGTTTCCTGGAAATGAGAATAAGAGGATGTTGCAGATCAGAATTTGGAAATTGATGTTTATTTTCCATGGCAGGTATTTTGTGACTGGACATGCCTACCCAGCAACAACACCCACAACATGTTGTTAGAACTCCAAGTGTGTTCCCTAGTCTCTGAAAGTTATCCAAAGTTCATTTGTGAAACACATGGGAAAGGGCTTTCTCCAGGCCACTACAAAACTAGCACATCATGTTCTTATAGCTTTAGCTGCACACACACACACACACACACACACACACACACACACACAAAATCAGAAACACACTAAGCATTTAACTCATCTCTTCAACCAGTCCTTTTTAATTCACTTTATAATTTTAATCGTGTCTTTAGTATTTTAAATTATGCGTTATTTTCTTTAATGTTTGTTAGTTATTTACTGCTTTGATCAATTTTGACAGGTAAATTAAAGGAAGGTAAGAACCACTTAATTCAATAGAAAGCACTTTACTTGGGGATGCCCTTGAAGGTAACATATAAGCTGTTGTGGATAATGCTGACTGAGATAGACAATTTAATGTGAGGAGTATCAACCTGAAACTTGAGTAATGGCACTGGATTTAACAACTGTACTGACTGCCAACATGCTTCAGGTCCAAGTTGAAGGTCTTAATAACTATATTTAATAAAGCCAGCAAAGCCTTCAAAAGAAGCACTTTACAACATGTGGGAGCATGCACGCTACTATATTTACCTTTGGTTTGTGTTTATCTAATCTTAATACAAGACTTGTTATTATTAAGATATGCGTCTTAGTTATGGCATCCCAGTTGTGAAATACAGTCTATCATAAATCTTCAGATTTACTGAAGTCCAAGATATGTAGTCAAGCTTTCAAGTGTTAGAGACAATAGATTGGTCTCAATTTCTGTTCGGTTCTATTCCTATTGTCTGTACTAATTGTATTCCAGAAGATGGCAGCACTTAGCTGAACATCAAAGAAGGTCAGACATGGTTAGTCCTTAAACAGGAGACCATCAGGGAATCTCAATTTTAAAAAAATCCTAGGAAAACACAATGGCAGCCTATCTTCTTGCTGTTGTTGAGAAAACTTACATGTGTCTATGTAGTCACAAGAAGCTTAAGCTTAATATGTCTATATGGTCACAAGAAGTCTTAAACTTACCTGAGTTCACTGATAACGAAGAAAGTTATGAACAGTTAAACAAATAATAGTGAATAACTATATAATATATATTACTTATGTAAAACTACTATATAATAGCTCAGCTATTCTCAGTATATACTGATCCTGAATATTCAGTTAATTGTTTGTTAGAATACACACTTTTGAAGTTGTCATGTACTAGCTAATCTTTGGATCATCTGAAAGTACATAAGCAGAGCAAGTGATTCCAGGCAAACATTTTTAGATGGAAATTCCGCAAATGTTCTGTAAACTTTTAAGGTATTACTGACTTTATTTTATTGAATTTCTTTTTTACAATTCTCCTCCTCAATTGGCTGACTATAGATAGAATCCGGAAGTCCCTGCCCTCAGATTTAAAATCTAAAAAAATCTGATGACTAAACAAAACAGATTGGAGGAAACAGAAAGGAAGAAAAGTAAACTTGTATGTTAATTCTTCATTTCCTGATGTGCAAGTTTTCTACAAGCATTATTCAACCACTGAAGTTAGAAGAAAGCAAATTACCACTTCAAGACAGTATGACAGCTTTCTGACAGGCCAGCTGACTTTTTATTTTCTTTGGTTAAAAACACGACAGGAGAGAGCTAGATTGTGGCCAAATTTCTGGGGAAGGATTTTTAATTTGAGACATATATAATGCTGTAATTGCAGTGATTAAACTCTTTTACCTTTTTTATCAAATCAGTACAGTTTTATCTCATGGAGAGAACATATCAAGATACTTGGCAGAACAGAATCCCTTTCTCCCTGCATGGCTCTTAAGCATCAAGAATCCCCACACCAAATAGTAGAGTATTTTTTCTTTTAGAAAGAGATGTCTGTCTTCCATATTTCTATGTTGTGAAGGAAGGACCACAAGAAATGTTAAAGAACCATGTCAGACAGAGAAAGAAAACAAAACAAAAATATGTTGTGGCTTGTTTAGGCTATTGTGGAAGTATAAGCCAGCAAAGCAGTTGCTAACTCCCCTTCTCAATATCACACTCTACAACTCTTTGCACAAACATTTCTAGAAGGATGCAATTCTTCAGATTGAACCCAATCAGCATTTTTCTACAGAAGCAGCTATGCTAGTTTTTAATACAGAAAACACCGAATGGGTACAGCTTTTTATAGTGTGCCCAGCACATGACATGACGGGGAGTGCAGACCCCTAATGTGTGTGTCTTAATGCATACAAAGTTTAGTGGCACATGTAGAATTTTGGGGACATGTTCTGACCCCTTACATGTAATGGCTGCAATGATGAATAGTTGGGTTGACCTGTTCACAAGAGAATTATAATTGTGAGTATGGCCATTGATATAGTCCTAAATTTATGACTTCAACTGAGCCCAAAACATCTGTTGCTAAGCAAGTGAGTTTTGCCCCATTTCTTTCTTGACACAGTTGTTAAATGAATTGTGGTTGTTAAGTTAGTTACACAGTTGTAATTTGAATCTGCCTTCCACATTGACTTTGCTTATCAGAAGGTTGCAAAAGATGATCTAAGGATCCCTGGGACACTGCAACCTTCATAAATATGAACCAGTTGCCAAGGGTCCAATTTTGATAAAGTGATTATGGGGTACTACAATAGTCAAAAGTCACTTTTTTACTGCTGTTGTAACTTAGAATATCACTAAAGGAAGGCTTGTAAGCTGAGGGTTATCTATTGCACCCTTCTTCCAAGGGCCAAATAGGGAGGATAATTCTCAATAACCTTCTAGCCCTCAGTTATTCTTACCAATCCAGTCTGCATTCTCTTTTTACAAGCAAAGCATTTGCATTAAAGCTACTCAATAATTTTGTTTCTTGGATTGCCAATAGAGCCTTGCTAGTTGATGTGTTGAGTATATACATGCGTTGCTAATAGCTGGAACTTTGCTTTACAACCGCTTTTCATTTTTGCCCTCAAATTATTTCTATGTTGTGAAATTAAACTCAAATGAAATTAAAAACAAATTTAAAATCAAGCAGATCAGGACTTTGGTACAGATTTTTAAAAGTTGCCATAATAGCAATATGATGCCTACATTCTAGTTAGAAAAATCTTCAATTGTGGTATTATTCTTCTGTTTGACAGTGCAAGTCCAACTGCATTCTACCTTCACAGATTTGTTCTTTTCATAATTAGTTTGTAACGGGGTTGATAAATACATCATGTGATTGTTTTCAATTTTAAAAAATGTTCTCCATGCTTTTGCCACAGACACTTCTCTGAATAATGCATTATTGTATTACAATAAGAAGGTAAATTTCTATGCAGCACATTGTAGATGACAATGTAGATTATCTAAATAATAGATTCTATCATGTTAAATGTCAAATTCTTAATGCAAGCATAAAATGTAAGTATATTTTTTCTGTAATATGTTATTCGTAGAAAACATCTACAACTTGTTGCTAAGGTAACAAAGAATACAAAACTTGACTCCTTTTCTCCACTAGAAACACTGATGTTGCTATGCTCACCTGGTATGAACTGGAAGAAACTGAATTCCCTGTCTTCCACTTTTTGTTTGATTATGAATAAAACTTGTATGAATACACAATAGTTGTAGAATACGATTAAATAATACACAACTTTTTAAAGTGGGACAATTTGTACCTTTCATTTCTTTCTGCAGACATTACACAGGTTTTACTACTGATGCTGAGGTTGAATAAAGAAATAGAAAGTAAATTCAACTTTTCATAATGCTAGGCTATAAATTGTTGGCGATGCTGAAAAAATTAAAAGGTCCAAAACTGAAAAAGAAAATCTCAGTTAGCAAGACAATTTCATGGAAGGTTGTTCATAATGATCAAATAACACCTGTGTTCTGTTATCTGTTTATAGTGGGAACACCATAAACTTTAAGTAAAAAAAATACGTACCAATAAATATATAAATGTTTATATAGATAAATGTTTATTTCTTTGGATAAAATAGAATCAGTGCTTTAAGTTGCAAAAAGTCATATTTTACATTGCAATACCAAGAAAGGAAATAATCTATTTAAAATATTATAATTCAAATACAATCCAGTTTCCTTTCATAATCTGCTTTTAGCTACATTTGAAGATTTATCAATTTTGGCCTTTTGGCATTTGTACGAATTGCCTGTTCTTGTGAGGCCAGGATCAATGACTCTTGTTTCTTTCTTTAAAGTACCCGTTGTTAACCATTACTAAGTTTTTTCACTGTCCACTTTGCCTTTTATTTTTTCCAGAAATTGGCCATGTAATGCTTTATTTTGCCAACTCTCCATTCTTGATTTTATCACATTTTTTTCTGTATTCTTGTTTCGTCTGTTGGACCTTCAGTAGATTTTTGTTCTTTACTTCAATTAATATATGTTCTTGACTTTCTTTTAAATGATCTGCCAATGCATGCTTTTTTCCTTCAACTTTTTGCTTTACTTGTAGTAGTCCTCTGCCACCTGATTTTCTGGGCAGGTAAAGTCTATCAGTGTCACCATGTGGATGTAAACTTTAGTGCATTCTCATTAGTTTTCTGGTGTTTCGGTCCAAAATGTCCAAATCAGCTTGTGTCCAGTTAATTATACCAGCTGTGTATATTATGACTGGTATTGCCCAGGTATTCGTGGCTTTGATGGTGTTTCCACCATTTAATTTAGATTTCAAAATTTTCCTGACTCTGTTGGTCTAATCTCTTCTGATGATAGTTTTCACTTCTCCATGTCTGATGTTATCCAACTGCAGAATGCCCAGGTATTTATAGGCTTCATTTTGGTTGCATTTAATTAATTGGCCATTGGGCATTTCAATTCCGTCGCATGTAGTGATTTTGCCCCTTTTCATAGATACGGTGGCACAGTTTTCCATACTACTACTACTATTACTACTACTACTATTATTATTATTATTATTATTATTATTATTATTATTATTATTCCTAATTCATTTTTGGGTTTCAATAGGTTTTAGTTGACAACTGCTATTAGGCTTTCAGTGTTGATCTGGAAGCCATAAATATCTCAAAATGATGAGTAAAATGTTTTTGTAAAAAATCTATTTTATATGTGTGTAATGAATAAGGCATTGTTAAGAACCATCCGAGCAAGTGTCTGGGTCCCACCCAAGATTCTTGGCACTGATTGCTTAAAGTTCTCTTAGTTTTTTTGAAACTTCTTCTCTCTTCCTGAAGGTGTGAGTAGGTTCACCAAGGTATTTTAAAATACCAAAGGAATTCTAGGTAAAATACAAAAGCATGATTCTTTTGGCAATGAAGTCCTTAATGAGGGAGTGGGACTTTAGTGAGTATTCATTTACAAAGAGCTCTGAACACCACATTTTGTAACTTATCAAAGAGCTATCTAGAGTGCAAAAACTTGGACCTGATTAACTTTAAACATCACACCCTATTCTGTTTTCATTTTTGTCACCTAGTCCCATCCTGATTTTAAAAAAAAATGCAACAGAAAGTAAAACAGATAAAAGCTTTGGCTGATTACTTTTTTATAATTCTGGATTTGAAATGTGTTTATCCATATTAATGATATTTATTTTAACATTGCTATTTCTTTGTATGTTTTCCTTTCTTGCTTCCAATGGCATTCTATAATTTTATTACAGCTATATATGGTATTGTCTTCCCTTGGAATTTTATAGATTTTTATTTAATTCAATTTTTAAAAGGAGGAACTTATTAAAATCATATATTTATTTTAAAGTCAGTAGCATTGAAGGACAGTGAAAAAATGAATGTCTGACTAAATCAAAACTGTGATTTATCAATCCCTAACTGTCATTATTCCTTCTAAATCTCACTATTGTATATTGTTTCCTGTTTGACCCAAAGAAGAACAAATCAAAATTTAATTTAATTGCTGTAATTAATTAATTTACATTAATTATTTAGAATCAGGCATCTAAAATAAAATAAGAAGCACTTATAGCAACCTTTAATAAGGAGAAAATATTTTCAGGTAGAAAATTTTCATAACAATTTTAATTGTTATGGACGATACAAGCAATCCATTTAAACTTTGAATCAAACAGAAAGTAAAGATAACATAGATAATATATGTGTTCTTAGTTTATGATGGAAAACCAATGTTTATATAATCTAACACCATTTTTTCATGCAAGATTATATGCAATTTCTGAAAATATGTGTCCTAATAACCCAGTCTCTGAATGCATTGGTACACACACACACACACACACACACACACGAAAGTATTTGATTTTAAACTGAAGTCAAGGAATAAGTGCCTTGCCTTTAAAGAAAGTCTAGTGCAAACTGAGTATCATAAAATTCAGTTGTAAATTTTCCTGACAGATATCTCTGTAACTCCAAAAACTAAACTATAGAGAACATTGATGAGATAATAATAAAAGGCAATGCAGCATAATCCTTCAACATGCCAGATTTATAGATCAGATTCCTTTTCACAAAAAATGTACATGAGACAAAAAAAAATAGCTGAAAAAGCCTGGATAGATTGCTGTACACATTCAATTTCTGAAGTCTGATTATTAAAGTCTCACATTATTTCCCCATATGATAGATATCTTTTGTCTTAATGTTGTCATGAGAAATTGTCCTCTACCTCAATAGGAACTAATAACAGAGATAAGATTCTTTGACATAGATCAATCTCTACAGAATCAGATGCATTGTAGCTTTGTTAGTCAGGATAAAATGTAAAATAAGACTGGAAAAGTTCAACCTGGCTCCAAAAGAATTCCAGCAGTTCTACAGTCACTTTTCCAATGAGTTATATTTCCTCCTGTGGTGAGGAATCACTTTTTAAATGGGGATTGCTACACTATTATCCATGCACAATAGGAAAGAAAGAAGTTTAGCAGCCTCTTGTAAGACATTCAGTTAAAAAAAAAAAGTAAATTTAGACACTACCAATTTACTCAGCACCTTGTCATTTTTCAGATAGGCTTAATTGGATAGATGTATATTGCTGTCTGCATTCTATTTGCTTTAAATTCCTTCTGAACAATTTATTACTGTTTTAGTAATAATGTATATTTGTACCATCCTGACATTTTTGCCTGAAGAAAGAATACATTACTTGAAAAGCACTTTTAGAAAATTTATCTCATATTTATATAAGCAAGTTTTTTCTAATCCTGTCTTCTTTTCTCACTAACTATTCCTTGAAGCACTTAAAAAAACAATATATTATAAATTACTCAAATGAATATCTCTGAACAATTCTAAAGATGATCACTTTAATAAACTCCCATTAGTGGAAAATTTGGACAAAAGTGTCATTGAATGGATAGGGGTCACTATGTTTTATGTAAAAGTGACAATGTTTATGAATTTAATTTACTCTCTTTACAATATTTAAACTACCTTTCAATAAACATGCACTTCACTCAGTCCACATATAAATACAGAAGTAAATGCATCTTAATATCAGGATTAAAAATAAAATTTTAACAAAGTGAAACATAATATAGAACAGCAACAGTTAGCCCAGGATGGAAATTTACAATTTCTAAGAGCTCAAGTATAGACAAGTAGAATAAATTTCAGATTTTTCACAAATTCAGATGACTTCACTGAGCCATAAGACAGATAGTTGGGGGCAAAAGCATAAGAATTGGTTTTAAAAAATGGAAAGCCAATCCTCAAATAATTAAATTCTGTGACCTCCATTTCAAAAAGAAATATCAATCCATCATTACCAGTTTTCCTTGAATTTTTCACTAAGTTTCAGTTCCATCTTTTGATCCTATCACCTCAAATTTTAAAATATAAATGTAATTAATAAAAATAAATAAGTAATAAATATTCAACATTTATTATTTTCAGTCTCCTGAACTTTGTCTATTAATTTTTTTGTGAGGACATAAAACAAATTATGTGTGTAGATTAAACAGCATTAAACTCAAGAAATGAATCCTTTGTAGTTTAAAAGAGTCTCTCTGAAACCCTCATTAGCATATTCCATTTACATGTCAACATTCATTTTGGATTGTTATTTCTCACACCCCATTTCTAATCTTTCTGTAAAGAACAAACTCAGATTTAATCAGTCTTCTTGAATATCAAAGAATTCCCAAATGGCAAAATATGGGTTCCTAAATACTGTATAAAACTAGACAATATATTAGCTTTATTCTCCAGTAGGACAATAACTTGTGCAATTGTTAAAATAAGCCAGTTTTTGCCCTTCATGAACTGACATTATAAAATGTTTTTATTCTGAATTGTTCTCTGGGGAACCAAGATCTGGGCTGCCAGATATTTTTTTTTATTTTAGATTATGTAACTCTGATATTCCTCCTATGAGCTGGAAAGTCAAGCAAAAATTAAGGAAAGCATCAAAGAAGAATTCTAAAATATACAATGAAACATATTCACAAAACAATATGGCTTAAATGCTTTCTCAGTTTCAGAGATGCCTGGAATTCTAGGATGTACAAGAGATGTATTTGAAGTGAAACTAGCAACTCAGTTTTGTAGGGTGAAGGGTAACAAGGGTAACATGAAAAATGAATAAGGAATTGGAATACCCAATTTTGGAAAAATTGAATATTCAAATTTAAGAAATGTTAAAATATACATTTTATGACTTAAGAATGAAGTTAGTTTATTATGAAATGTTGCTTTATGTTATGTTTATCTGAAAGAAAGTTTAACAATAGTTGAAGATCAGATTGTGCTGATAAAGAAATAAAATTGTCAGCTGTCTCAAATAATTTGTATCTAGTCATAGCTCCCTTTTATTTCAACTTATGACATATGCTAATATAACTTTAGAGGAAAATGTAATTAACAATGCAGATATGAAGCTGTAATCTCCAATATGGAATTTGATATTTTATTTAAAACTCTACATCTATCAGGCGTGGTGTTTGCCAAAGAGATGGAAAAACAGAAATAGCACTCCTACCCTTGTAATGTTAAAGTACGGGTTCAAGATATTATTTCTTTCTTTCATCATTTAGGCATATTTATTAAACATTGGGGGGAAGTATATTATTGTTATTATTGCTGATGTTTCTTTTTGGTTGTTTTTATATACTGTGAATCCTCCAGAGTTGCTATAGCTAGATGGAGACTTATAAATTGAAGAAAGAAAGAAAAAAAGAAAGAAAGAAAGAAAGAAAGAAAGAAAGAAAGAAAGAAAGATGAATGAAAGATAGATGGTATTCAATATAAAATTTTTGTTTCACTATTGCTTTCCCAAAATCTCTTGATAATGGCAGATTTTCTTTAGAATAGACAGATCCCATAAATTTTCTAAAATAGCTTACTGAACATTTATAGTTGAAAGATTTTCCCCAAGCATTTTTCTTGGATAATTTTTCTTTATTTCTTTTTAAAATTGTGGAGCTAAGTGTCCAATCCACGTCAAATTCCTGTTCCATGAATTAATAGCATTTAATAAGGTAGTTATGGAAACTTCAGTAGTAGAACACTCTTTCTTATATTCCCCAGAGCAAAAATTACATGAAGTTGGAGAGAATATAAAGTCATGGAGTGAGAAGTCTCAGGAGATATCCTTTTTTGTTCTTGCAATATATTAGCAATCACTGTTCTAGGAGTATACCATTACATAAGTTTTACTAAAAAGTTAAATAATATATATTTCACCTTCAAGATTATACCTATGTAATATTTCTATACATCCAGATTAGATTTATATTTATGTATTATGAAAGTTAAAGCCTCAAGTGCAAAAAAGAGTCCAATCTTTTCATAGTGTATGCAAAAACATTTACTGCATATAGTAGTACAATTAGATTAGAGTAATTAAAATATAATTAATAGTTTAAGTAGAAATGCAATACATTTCAAATACAATACAAAATCACATAAAGAGAGAAAATATAATACTGCATGACAGGCAACAGCTGAATATCTTTCAGAGTACAAATAATGTTTATTATGTAACTAGATTAAAACTTTTAGGATATCTTAGTTCCTGATGTTGTTGAAATTGCCTTCAGGAAAATTTAAAGCAAAGAACAAGGCCAACCATTTTGCATGATATGCTCCACACGCCCACCATATTTAAGAAGAATATCAGGAATCACTTTTAAGTCCCAAACATTATTAATAGGATATTACTGTAATTAAATTAAATACATTGTTAAGGATAAATATAAAAAGGAGCTGCCAAAGACCAAGAAAGAGAAGAAAGCAAAGAACAAACATTGGTAATTGTCAAGAAGAGAAGAGAAGCCAAAGCCAAAGCCAAAGCCAAAGCGCAAGCCCAGAAAGACAAGTATCTCAGAAAGAAACATAATAAAGAATTTGTTAAAAAAGACAAAAAGAAACATTGCAATGACTTTTGTAAAGACCCTGAAGATGAAAACAGAGAAAAAAACCAATCAGTTTGTTTTAAAAAAAATCCAAACTCAAAAGATTTCAATCTCAAATGTTTTGAGCTAAAAGTTGCCAATCAATAGATAATAATAATAATAACAACAGAGTTGAAAGGGACCTTGGAGG
>JANHGD010006366.1:29096-41425 GCA_027560375.1 Imantodes cenchoa
TGAGATGAGGATGAGGGGAAGGGGAAGGGGAAGGGGAAGGGGGGAGGAGGAGGAGGAGGAGGAGGAGGAGGAGGAGGAGGAGGAGGAGGAGGAGGAGGAGGGGGAAAAGAAGAATTCCCAAGACTCTGCTGCAAGTGATTGAATTTGAGAAGTAGATTCTAAGGAATATAAATAAGGAAACTTCCCATCCCCAAGTCACTGTTCTAAGCCAAACTGAAATGTTGATTCATTAGAAGACAAGATGAGAGATTTTGTTCTGCACATGAAAACTTTGTATTCTTTGTTTCTTCTGAGAGAAGCTTGCATTGAATGCCACAGCTGGTGGGCTTATTTCCCAGTCAATTCAAATAAAATTTATACTCACTTTTATCCTGCAGCTCTCCTCATGCTGTCACCAAACTCCCTGAGAGTAAGTAAAATGACAGTGATTTTCATACTCAATGGATGAAAGGCAATTGTTTTCTCGTCATCCAGCACCTGTTGTCTAATAATATGATTCCTTCAAGGAACAATTTTACTTTTTCATGCTCATTTCATTTCTACCATATGTTTGAACTTGTGACCATGTTCATGATATCAGTTATACAAGAAATGCTCTGACACAAGTCAATTGCTTAACAGAGTCAATGCCTTTCCTAAACTGTCTTTCTAAGACTAGATAATGCAGAGGAAGTTATGAGGTTCTGTGCGCAATGTAGTCTCCAGTTATACAAATGTTTAAAAAGGGGACATTTCATCTGTAAATCAAGATCAACACATGGGGATATTGAAACAGTCATAACTGTATGAAATATGGTCATAAGTCACTTTTTTCAGTGCCATTGTAACTTTGAATGTTTACTAAGTAAAGTGTTGTAAGTCAAGGACTACCTGTATGTGTGTGATGTTTTCCTACAGTCAAAAGTGCTTTACAGGCTGTAAACCACCCTTTCTGAGCCCTTCATAATTTTTAATGGTCGTTAAGAACTCATCATTAAGCAAGATTACCTGTACACCAGTAATGGGTTCTGAATTAGTTTACTACCGGTTCACACTTGTGCTTGCGCACTTGCAATAGCATCCCAGGCAGGTGGGTGGAGCGTCCCAGGTTGCTGGGTGGAGCATCCCAGGCTTGTGGGCGGAGCATCCCGGGTGAGCGGGCGGAGCATCCTACCACTACCGCGACCAGTTCTAAGAACCGGTCCAAACCGTGAGCAACTCACCGCTGCTGTACACCTTTAATGCCTCTGTTTACTTACCTCCTTTCTCTCAGTTACTTTAAAAATTTGCATATTGTAAGATTGTTCATATGGTGTTTTTTGTCACAGTTTCTATACTAAGCATAAGAAATGATAGCTTCCCAGTGAGTACTTTTACTGTTGCTTATAAACTGAAAAACAGCCACAGGAAATTGCTACTCAAAAAATAACAGGAAGAGGACAATATTTAACTCTTTCCCTTCTCTTATTTAATAGTTCTATGTCATATTTTCCCTTTTTTTTTCCTTAAAAGGTAGAGGATGGGGAAAAAACTGTATGTTATTTGTTTTAGTGGAACAGCAAAAAGAACATAGGAAAGACAACTCTGAGTATACGAAAGAAAGAAAGAAAGAAAGAAAGAAAGAAAGAAAGAAAGAAAGAAAGAAAGAAAGAATTCTTTTCTCTAGTGTCTTTTTGCTTCTAACCTCATTTGTAATTGCAAGGTACTTAATTTTTTCATTATTTTTAAACAACATAATTTATAGATTCTGAACATCTCCTTGATTTAAAGTAGTATTAGGCAATCTTTTTGAATTTAAAACAAAATAAAACTGAAAGAGAGCTGAAGGTCAAAATTACTTAGGTAGTAATTTCATGAATTCATAGATTTGAAAGCGACTTCAGAAATGATCTAATGGAATACTTTGTATGGGTGTAGAATGTTAAGACATTTTGACAACTACCTAAACCAGCAATGGTATCTGATAAAGCAAATTTCCGAGAATTTCCTTTAACATATTGATTGGAATTACAAAACTTGCAACAGATGGGCTATTTTCAGTTTAGAATCAAGATATCCTTATCTATATTAGGGAAGATAGATACTCGTCATCTTTCTATAATTTCTTTTGGTGACTGAGCATTATTTTATTGGTGAGGAAGCAGGTGTTTTAACTCTGAGAAGTTTCCAGCTGGTTGTTCACATTATAATCTCTTGAATTGAATCAGTTTGGAAAGCAACTCTTCCATTGGCAGTTGTCAGATTACATGACCAGAGTATACTTTTAGAAAGGGGGAGGGAAGGTTGTTTGGGAATTGTCTATTTAATGTCTACTAAGCATTTATTGTCTATTTAAGCAGTCCTACATTCTGTTGGGTTGCTTTTACACTTCCAAACATGGTACAAAAACATACCTCATTGTCTTAGATCAGGGTGTCAAACTCGCATCATCATGGCAATGTCACTTGGCATATCAGGACTTTTCCCCCTTTGCTAAACTGGAGGGGGTGGGGCCAGCACATGACACATCTGGACCACAGGCCGCGAGTTTGACACCCCTGTCTTAGATAGTTAATATCATTCAAGATTGGTAACACAATTTCAGAGAACTCTGAGGGCATCACAAAAATGCCGTAAGTCCTATAGCTCCAATCACAGGCTGTAGGTTGTCTGTGTCTAATTTCAGGAAAGTAAATGTGAATGTGGGACCATGCAGGGAAACAATGCTCAATTCTAAAAAGTTATTCTGTGAAGAAAATTAAGGCACTCAAGCATAAGGTTCTTTTCTTTGTATCTCACAATCTTGTGGAAACATCTCTCATTCATAGCTGGGTTCAGAGATTTTTCTGTCCATTTTCTCTGCTTATACAAGCTTTTCACTTGTAAATCTGCCAGTCCAAACAGAGACTAGTTTCTGTGAAAGATCCTTGAATAATAAGTAATGACTACAACTCTGCTTAAAGCAGTAGAGCTCTTCCAATATAGTTATTGTTTAACTTTACATGCACCTGCTATACACAATTTTTTTTTTTAAATAACATGATATGCCTATGTATATCAAGACCTAGGATTGTCCATGGTTTTAGAATAATGCAACTATCAGTTTCAGTCAGAATTTGTTTGCTTCTGTTTACCTTTAAAAAACCCCGGGGAGAATTAAGGAATGATAATTTAAAGAGGAGAAGTGAAGAGTTAACATAAAGAAAATATACTCTTGACTAGATGGCACAAAATGAGTTTTAACAATTTATCCCCTTTCTCCAATTTCAATTATAGAAATATAAATGGTCCTGCCTGTTCACTATTGTCCTCAAGAACTTTACCTCCTGTTATAAATTCCTTTTACCCACTTATGTTAAGCTGTCACATTCTTAGGTCAGAGACTAATTGATTTGGTTCCAGTATCTCTTCAGCCTGTATTGAGAACCAAGGTTTGTTTCTGCTGGACTGTTATTGTTCAACAAAGAGTAGCAGTAAGTGGAAGAGGCAGAATCTCAATCTCAATGTTTCCAAATGCACTGGACTTAACATAACATTATATTATCAGAGAAGTCAAGACAGGCAACGATGTGAATTCACTTGAATATGAAAAGAACATATGAAACATTATATTTATTCCACAAAGCATAAGCAAACATTTATAGACAACTCATTCAAATTTTCATATAGGTTACAAAAAAATCAAAAACACTGTAGAGATATAAAGCTGCATATCTACATCATGAAATTCTTTATTCAGGCATAATTCCTGAATAAAGTTGTACTTCATAAATATTAAGGAGTATCAAGTTAAAGTGTTTCTGGAAAAAGGAATGCCATGCTATTCACCTATCTGATATGGCAGACAGAAATGTCCTGCCATATCAGATAGAACCTGCCAAGGACTTTCATTTTTAATTCCAAACTTAGAGAAAGTTTCCTGAGTTGGTGGAATGTGAGCAGGTGGATTATACAGTATACTGTTCTGATGTATATCTTTCTGCACCACTACTGAACAAAAGGACCTGGATAGCTCTTAAAGTCAACATACTGTATATAGTCATCCAAAATGCAAAGATATAATTCAGTTCATATACACAGTTTGAATCCCACAGAATAACATTCAGGTATGAATATCTTTAAAATCCCATATAGAACATGACTGGTCATATTTCCATTTTGTTATTTGGAAGCTAGAATTTGATGTGATAAGAGAAACATAAAAGAAGAGGAACATTGCATGGATACAGTAGACTACATGATAAAACATGAAGAGATATGGTAAAAATTGTGGGGTGCTGAAGAAATATTGGATGAATACAAAAATGAATAGCCCAGAATAGCCCAGAATTTTCAAAGTGAGAAGAGTAGCATATACATTGAATTAATAAATAAATATGAAAGAACTAAATTGAAGTGTTTTGATTCATAGAGAAAATAACAATGGACTTCAACAATGAAAAGCAAGATTCTGCCTCATGTTTGCAGAAGTGATTTGTTTCACTAGAGGTATCTACTGTACCGGCATATGAGTGCTCAGAAAACCACTGAAAGGCAGTGAAGCAGACATTCTGATGTAATCCAACAGTTCTAATGCAATGCCTAAAACTGGAGTGCTTTTTTCTTTATAGAGTAAAGCCTTGTACTGTACTGAAGCCTTGATAGGAATAAAGCATCTCTTTGAGATTTCCCATTAGCGTTCTAGGAGTATAACAGTATGCTAACCAGATTTTGAAGCTCTATTATTTACATCAAGGAAAGCCAATGACCAAGAATTATGGATGTTGCACTCAACCTCTGTCTAGTATAAATTTATTTATCCATTTTCTAAATAATATGTAAACCAAGTCAACCTCTGGACATCCTGTAGCCCAACATTAAAAAAAATGAGTGCTGCTGTTTCTCCTTCTGTGACCATATATAAAAGTTCTGCCCCATTTGAATATTTATTGAAAAAATGCTGTAATATATATGAAATTAATATGACTTGGAATTCTCTCTACAATGTGATAATTACATAGATTTAAAATTACTTTAATTAAATAATGTGAGTAACATATTGAAGTAATTTTTAATCTACGTAACATTTTCTTGTGTTCAATATTTTGTAGATTTACATATAAATGTGTATATGTACTGTACATATTTCATACAGTGCTTGAAATGTTTTATAAACATAAAAATTGTCAGGGTTCCAAATAATATCTAAGTTCAAATCAGAGTCTGAGGCAAAAGTTTCCTCAAAGTTCCAATTTATTCCCAGAGCCATATTGGTACATCTGTGGGAAACCCGAATCTGAATTTCCAGGGTTTCTCCTTCCAGTTTAAAGTTCATCCCCCTTTCCCACACCCACAAATTCATCACATGGACCATTCATCTTCTGCCAACAGGTCTGTACACTCTCATCTTCTTCTGGGCAGGTGCTGGACAAAGGATGACATTGAAAATCTAAAAGGAATTTATTATGACTATCTCTACTTCCTCATGCAACTGCCCCTCCCAACTTCTCACAGCAAGAGACATTCCAAAAGAATATAGCATAATGTGGCAGGCCAAAAATCTCCAAGCAAATCTGGCTTCGGCCTGACAAAAATACAGTTAGATTAGAATCATAAATCATCTAATCAATTTATTCAATATATTAATGAATACTATCCAATGTTAATTACTAGACTCAACACTTTATTACAATGCCAATCCTTATGGTAATTAAATATTAAATTATATTTACATGTGCACTGAAATACATTAAACAGACTAATTTACATGTATATGTAATTTAAGATTATATTTCATTTACATATAAATCCCTTACAATGAAAATCATTTATTTAGCATTTCACCAGTTCAAAATTTTGACTCAGTGACAAATATTGGTGGTGCTGTTGGAAGTAAAAGTGAAATTTGGGGGCATCTGTAACCTGAAGTCTTGGGTTATATTGACATAAATGAGATTTATGCATTCTTTTGAGTTTTACTTTTTAAAACAAAACTTGCATTTTTTGACACTCATCAACCAAGAGAAAGAGAGAGAGAGAGAAAAACACCATGTGTCTATTCTGACATCAATTTTCTTTTTAACTTCTAAAGAGTTTTAATATAGTTTCTCATGAATAATGAGACTAGTTTGTCAGATAATTGGAAACTACTGACTACTGACAGCTTTGTCTGGGAAGCAACTTGCAAATTCTATCATTAAAGAAGCAAGTGTTGGTCAAAAAGAAAAAAAGGAAGAAACAAATCTTTCAAGTAGGTGAATTTCCATCAAAGTAAATGAATTTTCTGATTTACTTCTATTTTGTCTAATAAGATAGTGTTTCACGATAAAAGCAAAATATAACATTGGTTAATAAATTGTTCTTCCTTCAAAACTTCAAATATAGAATCAGTTTCAATTTCATTTTGACTTTTTGATTTCATTTTAACGAGAAGATAGAAGATTCTATCCAAAAGGTGGACCTATGTTTTAAGAAGCCTGACTCACAATTGGTGATAGATGATAGATAATCCTATGTGAAGAAAAATAATTTTTAAAATATTGTTTAAAAATATTTTATTTCTACCCATCAACTCTGAAGTGCAAGAAATAATCAAAGATTAATATTAGATTATAATTGGAACACTCACTACAAAAAAGGGGAGTTCATTTTAAACTACCAACTCAGAAAACACCAAGGAGTCCTGAGTATGAGGTTCAATAATAATTGAGAAATTGTCCATATTTTGCATTATCTGACATCAATAAAGGGTCACAAAGGAATCAGAAAAAAGAAAAAGAACAGAAAATAACCAAAAGCATGAAAAGAAATATAAAGAAATGACTTCCAATCTTGTTCTTGGCACTTACACAAACTCTCACTCTCTAAGATTACATTATAATTTCTTTCTTTCTGTAATCCATTTTTATAATCATCAAAATCATGTCATACATATTGTTTTTATTAAAAAAGGGTTTAACAGTTTTTTTAGTCATTGATGAATGTCAAATTACTTTTCTCTAAATAAAGTCATTTTGGCTACATCAGCAAGTTTTGTCAATTTCACCAACCATTCACCATGGTGGATAGTGTCAGATCTTTCTATCTGTGTGCATAAAATAATTGCACTGCAGCAATTATATATTGAAACAATCTTCCACGACTTTTTTTCTAACTATGTTTCCATCAGTCCCAATAGGAAAACCTCTGGCTTCAACTAATTGTTTTTTAAGTTCTCTGTTTCAACATTTGTATCTGAATACATTTTTAAAAAGCTTTATTCTAAAACGTCCACAAAGAATGTACCTTCATGTTTTTAACATTTTCAGTATACATTTAGAATGCCTTTATACATACTGAATAATTTGCTCATGTATCAATGATAGATTATTTTATACAAAATTTCTTTGAGATCATAACATAATAGCATAACTGAATTTTTTTGTGTCTGGAGGGCTCATGATATGCTCTGATGAGCATTTCTGCCTTGCTTCCATACCGTCTAGAATTCTACATGCTACAATTGACTCTAATTGTCATTTTCTTCAGAATATCCCAGTTCTATATAAAACTTTAATAAATGACTGCTGCATGTGTACAAAGATGAACTTGCCTTTGTGCAACGGAAAAGCACCAACCCTTTTTCCAAATTGGCATCAGTCTAGTTCTTTCAATAACTATTTTTTATGCTAAAACATTAAACTACATAAAATCCTTATGATTTTTTTTTCTATGCATTGCTTGATATATTTAAATGGTTTAAACTGATTCTTATGATGTCCTAGTTTGATGCTGTTAAATTCAGTTTGGAATTCCATAACCAAATATTTTGCTTAAGTTGAAACCTCATGCCAAATAGACTTTAGAAGAAAATAGTTGTGCAATTTATCAGTAATTCTCTGTTACAGGATCCAAACCTTGTGGCAGGATTTTTGTTTTATCCAATAATTGAAGGTGATTGTCTATATTCTGGTTTCTACTTTAGTCAACTTTGCTGTTGCGTAAAGTGCAAAATTATGAGTATGCAACCAGAAACAAATTTCTTAGATATTTGGCTTGAACCACCCAAAATTTAATGAAATGTTTGTATCTGTCTTCTTGAAACTTATAAAGAAGTTGTTCAGTATCTTGATGATAAATGTTTTTGAGCTGCTGGTAGATATTCTGTACCTTGGAATAAGGGGAACAATAGTCAGTGAACCCCTTGAGAAAAAATAAGGCATGAATAATATGGGGATATGAATTCATTATAGGTTTGGACCCAAATCATACTTCATTTCATCCTTAATTTGATAAACTCAGTGGCATGCTCCTTGATAATCTGGGCCAATTTTTTAATCATTTTGCAATGTACTTTCTAACAGAGCACAATTTTTTTTTTCAAAGTTAAGCTATAGTGAATTAGTCCTACAAAAATTTCATTTCTGTCTTTAGACCAACTGAAATATGCAATAAAGTCACTGCATGATCTGCATATACTAGTGTTGCTATATGTTTATTGGGAATTTCTATTTGTATTTTTGTTGTTTTAAATGCCCTGTTATTGAATTGATGTAAACATTAAACAGTAGGAGGCCACATCATTGTTCAACTTCATTCCTACTAGGAGCTGCTTCTGAAAGATTTTTTGCTGCATTATACCATACCCTCAAGCTAGTGTTATTATGTATTGTATACATGAGAGTAAAAGGTGAATGATATATTGAGGTGATTTTGACTTTGTGCCAAAGGAGTTTCCTTTAATATTCAGTTCAAGAGCCTGCTGGAAGTTGCTTTAGGTGATATTTTATCATCAAATGATAAATCCAGCTCCAGATGGGGTTAGTATGATCTAAAGCCTACCTGTTCAATGGCCAAAAAAATTATCCTTCACCAATTAGTTTCTTATTTTCCAGTGCAAATATCTGACATAGAGCTTAGTAATTTAGCAGGTTTATGTAATAGTATTTAATTCATTTTTCATTCCTGATAATTTATGAATGCAATAATGAAACAGAAATATGTTTACACTTAACAACAACCAGATTGAAAGGAGAAGATGGGCAGGGGAGATTATGAAATTTATGGAAAAAATGGCTGGTTCTGGACATAATCACTTTCAGATTTAATATATCCACTTCCCTCATTGCTGATACTCTACTGATTTCTAATGTATCAGCTCTTAATCTGATAAAGCTTGTGCAAGTCTTGCAAAGCCCTTATTCCCCGAATCCCATTATTGGGGAATTGTGACTTTTTCTGATTTTATTCCTTCAGTATCCTGGAACACTTCCAAGTATTTATTATAGCAATAGTACTTAGACTTATATACCACTTCACAGTGCTTTACAGCCCTCTCTAAGCCCATTATCCTTGGAGATCAGTAATGACCAATGATGGTCCTTTTCTTTCTACTCACAACTATAATAATTATCCCCACAGATCAGCTGAGGTTTTGAGACATCATTAGCTTAATCATACTAAATATAGGCTGTTTCTTCCACCACCCATACGATTTTCAAAATACCAAAAAGTATTAAAACACATAAAATAAATAAAATGACAACTTATTAAATGTGATTCTTCATATAAGGCATTCTCCTTATGGCTCAAAGGACAATATAAAAGGATTGTGTTAACTGCGGTCAGATCGACGGAGACAGAATTTAACTTCTCAAATTGATTTACTTTGGTTTCTTAAAAACATATTTTCATTGCTTTCAAGAATCATTATTTTTATTTTTATTTTCTCAAAGAAGAAATGAAATCTGTTATCCTGTGACCCTTCCCCATGTATTATTTTTATCAATATCTAATTTCTTGCTGTATGAAACAACTTTAAACACAGCAAACCTTTAAGTATACAGGATTTCAGGCCATCCAAATAATTTTTAAACTTTACAAGAAGGAGTCTTCCTAACAGCTTGTTTGAAATGCTATCCATTCTTCCTTGAACGAGCAGGAAACTATTGACTATATACAATCAAGTTGCTGTTGACTCTTAGCAATCACATGGATAGTTTGTCTCCTTCTAAGCCTTCTTTGTTAATTGATAACCCTAAAAGTTTTCCAAATGTATCTTTCTGCCAGGCATGGCAATTGCTTACAATCCCGGAATAATACTGCCATCAAGGATAGTTTCTCTTTGAAACTTGAGCCTTAAATAAACTAAATATACAACAAGTCCAGTGATGGGTTCTAAATCCCATCACTACTGGTTCATGTGCGTACTTCTGCGCATGCGCAGAAGCGTCCGGGGCAGGTGGGCGGAGCCTCCCACCGTTGCCACTACAGGTTCGTAAAACCAATCCACTGCTGAACTAGTCCAGAACACAGGTATCTATTTCACTGATTCCACATTTTATATCAGTTCTATCTATGATGCTATACTATGAAGAGTGGCATCCCAGATAATCTTGTGATGGCACAATGTAAAAATGTATTGAAAGATTTTCCCAGTAGCAAAGATTGACAGCATTCACCTATCATGTTACATAGATGAAATAGAGGAAATATCTGTACAAAATAATGAATGCAATCCTAAATTCTTTTTGAAATGACCACAGAACCAAAAAGATGGACAAGCATTATCTCCAGTTAAAACACAGACTGCTGGAAAAGTAAGATGAAATGGAACATATAAATATGAATAGTTTTTCTCAGGATAATGGCAGCTCAGATGAGATACAAGTCTACTTTTCAACAATGCTCGTTCCATTACAGCAAAATGCAATGAACAGATGACTCACTATGGTTTTTCAAAATAGTATAACAAGCATTCTTTGAATCACAGAATCGCCCAATGTTATGTTCTTAATTCCCTGCATAAATTCAGTTGGTTTTTTTTTTTTTTCATATTTCTGATCTAATTTCAACAAAGGTTTTTTTTTTCCACCAAATAACATCCATATGTAAAATCAGAATTAAAAATTTTATGTGGTTATTGCATGTCCTATGAACAAATCTTCCCTAAAGGAAAATCTCAATGTTCATTTTATTAGTCTTTTCTATAGCCATGTACATCAGTGGTGGGTTCTAAATGATTTTGCCAATGGTCCGTGTGCACACTCACACGTGTGATGCTTCTGCGTATGTGCAGAAGCATTCTGGACGGATGGGTGGAGCCTCCTGCCACCACCACTACTGGTTCTAAGAACCAGTCCAAACCGGGAGCAACCCACCACTGATGTACATGGTATGTAAAACAGAGCAACTAGCAAATAGCCTACTCCTGTGTTGCTTTATGTTGCCTTGGCATATATATTAAGTAATGAGTTTTATTCAGTCCACTTTTGCAAGTAACCTAATTCATATTTTCCAGATTTATAGAAAAATTGGAACAATAGTCCTTTGGATGGCATAATTTTTCAAACGTGCTGCAGGTAGGCCTCAGCTTACAACCACAAGAGAAACCAACATTTCCATTACTAAGCAAGACAGTTGTGAGTTTTGTCATATTTTATGACCTTTCTTGCTATAGTAGTTAAATGAATCACTGCAATTCTTAAGTTAATAAACAGCTGTTCAATGAATCTGGCTTCCCCATTGACTTTGCTTGTCAGAAGATTGCAAAAGGTGATCAAATGACCCTGGGACAATGCAACCATCATAAATACATCCCAAACTTTGATCACATGACTATGGGGATGCTGCAATGATCCTAAGTGTGAAAAACTGGCATAGGTCACTTTTTTTCATTGTTTGTAACTTCAGTCACTAAATGAATGGTTGTAAGTCAAGGTCTACCTATATATTCATGCAAGAAGTACAGATTTTTTTTAAAGTAATTGTTCTTTAGGGAAAGTTGGATAAACCATTTAGGTACATGTTGAAATTAATCCAGGGGTTTTTTGCTTTTATTTTTAAATCCACAGTTACGTGAAAATTATCGGTCTTGACTATAAACTTTCATATAGACACAATTCATTGCATTGTACCTGGCTGTCACTATAACTGTAAACTCATGTAAACATCTTGAAAAGCAACCCAACCACATTGCAGAAGCTTCACTTAAATCATTGCCACAGACTCACATTCAGATTATAGATGGGCATGTTATAGTATCTAGAGGTAATTTTATGTGACATTCTAAATGATTCATATCCATGTGTGACATAATAAAGTCACACATAATCACACAAAACCTGGCAGCTAAATATGTAACTTTCTTCACTGATAGACAAATGGCTACGAATTTTCTTGTTTGATCTTATTTGATGTAGTGGCAGATATTAAAATATGAGCATGTTTATTCATCCCCTGCAAACCTGACACAAAATCTATATCAGGGGTGAAATCCTCCCGGTTCGCTGTCGGCTCTCGGTCGCGGTAGAGCCGATGGAGCACCATCCACTTGTTCGCTTCCATTTGGGTTTCCTTACCCTCTGCGCCTATGCAAAGTGTTCTGTGAATGCACAGAGGGTAAAGGAACCCAA
>JANHGD010006366.1:43442-55169 GCA_027560375.1 Imantodes cenchoa
ATTTACAAGACAGAAAAATGAAGAGAATCCAAAGGCATAAATGAAAGAGAAATATAAAGGTGGAGAAGAGAAGCCAAGTATTCCCGAAAGCAGAGAAAAAAAAGTACTACCATCTCAAAAAAAGAAAGAAAAATTAAAAAGCCCAGCTCATTTATCTGTAAACAAAAATGCTTAAGTTCTGTTATCCATTTCTACTTTCTACTTATTCGGAGTAAGAAAAATTTGCTCCAATCTGATTCCTACATTCAGTGTTTGAAGTTAAATGTGAATTACACAACATATTTGAAGTTGTTAGAAGTGGAGGCGTTTCACTAGAACAAGGTGTTCCTGTAGCAGGGAAGAAAAATTATGCAGAAGGGAATGAGAAGAATGAAAGGGGAACTAAATCACTTACTCTTTGCCACAACAGACAGGTCATACTCAAGGAAACTAAAACTGGAAAATGACTGTAGCTAACACTTCAAGTGGTAAACACAAGCATACATTGTAAACTTGTGGGACAAAGATGGACTTCCTCAAATTTGAAGTAGTTTCTTTGTATCCAGAAGTAAATCAAGGGCTTCTGACCTGTTTCCATTGGATTAAAGTAATAGCAGGGAAAATGCGGCTTTATCTATGTTTGGCAGCAACATATTAGAACCTCAATGCTGAAACATCTGCAGACAATATACATGCTATATACATGTATACATGCTGTTGAAATGTCTTTGAATATTAGTAGCTCGGATTGGTAGTTATGTTGTTGGTTTGAGCTCCGAGTTTGGTGAGTTGGTTGCAAATGTTTCATCCCCATTCGAGGAGACATCTTCAGTGCACTTTGGACTGAAGATGTCTCCTCAAATGGGGATGAAACATTCGCAACCAAATCACCAAGCTTGGACCTCAACCAACAATATATACATGCTGTGTCATGAGTTTCAAAAAGATAGTGTTTAAAGTCACTGGATGTTCATCTCATACTCGGGAAACGTAAGTCCAAGAAAAGCAAATAAGACTTTGAATCCAATAGAATGGCATAATGAGGCATTTTTCCAGGCTGTTCATAATATTTTAAGCCCAGTAATACTCACAGAGAAATTCACACATACATACAGTAACTCAATCCCAGTAAAATAGTCTCTGGTAATCAACTACTGAGTGTAACCAGGAGCTTGATATATTTCATTCCTTCAAACTTGATATTGCAATCCTTCAAATAAAATTACATGAAATGGGATTTCAGAAACCAGTTAAAACCAAAGATCAGACTTATTCTAATAGTAAAGATGCTTAGTATGCAACACACCACCTAGTGGAAAGAAGTGTATTGGCATTGATTGCTTATTCTATGATGAGAATATCAACAGTGGATCAATTTTTTTGCAGATGTATGGATTTTTTTAGACTATCAGTAGTTTTCTAATGTTTATGCTTTCTTCAAGACAAAAATAGTACCAGTTAGTTAGGTCCCTCCCCTTTATCCCTTCAGTTGACCTGCTAAAGTATCAGAACTCTATAAATTAAAATACATACAGTAAATGCATGGATGATTTTCAATAGTTTTAAATACTGCAGTTGCTTTCAATTTCTAGCATCTATCCCAGCAAGCACTAATAATATTTTTAAAAATAGGAGAAAAGGACCAAAGAAAGTGACAGACTTGTCTTGCTCTCTAAAATTCATTAAATTCTTCCATGTGCACTTTTCTGTGCATTGGTCCTGTGACAAACAGTTAGAGATTAATAAGACCTGGGATATAATTAGATGCCTTATTTTGAACTATAGACAAAGGAGAGAATCCTATCATCCAAAAGCAGTAGAGCTATCATCTTCAATTAAGTTCAAGGTAATGTTTTTCTTTTACTTATACCCATGCTAAGGAGAGAGGTTAATGGATAATTTGCCAAAGCATTCCTCTCTAGACAAACCAACTCTTCTTTTTTTGGCGTTAATACCCTCATGTTGCCATTCAGGCAGTCAACTTTTTTAGATGAGATGAGAAAGAATCCTCTGTCTTGAAAGTGAAATTCAACCTGAATTCAAAGTTCAAATTTCAGAATTTTTTTGTGATGTTTGCATATATATATCTGAGTGCATGAAAATATTATGTAAATTACAAGCTTTGTTAGGTGTGCATAATATCCTTCTAATATAATTTTTCTTTTTAAAAAGCTCATTTTAATTACTTTGCTTCTTCATTTGTTATATATATATTTGTTATATATATATATATTTGTTATATGCTAAGCATACAGTTGTATATGTATTACTGCATATTTAAAAAACCTGTAAGTGAAAAAAATCCTTAATGCTTACATTTCAGCTTATAGCAGACATATCATACCCCTATACTTACTATTATCAAAGCAGTGAAACAGTATGATATAAACTGATTGTATTTCAGAGTCAAACTTTGCAATATTTACTAATAAAATATGTTTATATAGTTGTTTTATATACTACTACTTATCTATTCACAATGAATACCTAGGCCTAGGGTGATTTAATTGAAAAAGAACAGACTGCACAAACTAAAATGACAAAAACATAAACATGAAAAATAAAAAGATTTAGACCTGGCTAAAGAAATGTAGATTTATAGATATTCTAAAAGGAAAGAGTCAAAAGGGTCAATACAATATAGAGGGGAAAGGGACAGGATTTGGCAATAATCTAATTTGCCCTGGGAGAACTGGTGAGAGACACATTTCTTGAGAGTTTAGATATTTTTCTCTTCACTTAGAGAGACAGAGGCAGCCCATTGTTGGAATTCTATTGGATAATAATGAAATATATCCTGAAATGGAATAGTTGACATTGTCTCAGAGGCAACAGCTTTCAAGACAACTTCATTTTTCCTAGTTAGTTAGTTAGTTAGTTAGTTAGTTAGTTAGTTAGTTAGTTAAATTTATTTGCATCTACCTTGCCACTCTAGGTAACTTACAACAATAATAAGGAAGAAATTAAAAGAGTGTAAACAGAACAGAAGTAAGATAACAGAACAATAAAATAAGCGATGAAAGAACCTCACTCCATTCCTAAGAGATCTGTAAGGGGCGTGCATAAGCGCACCAATGTGCCTACCGTCCCTGTCCTAATGTCCCCATGTAACCATCTCATGTACTCATAACCATGTTTATACATTTTATGTATTCACAATCATGTTTATACTTTTTCTGTAACCAGAATGGAACCAGCATGGAACAGCATGGAACTGTCCCATTGATTCCCAAGCCCACTGACAGTCAGATCTTCAGGCTCTTGCAGAAGGATCGAGAATGGAGATAGAGCTTATCTTAGATGATAAAATGTTCTAAAGGACAGGCGTTGGAGCAGAGAAAGCTCTTCTTCTGTATCCTGATAGTCGTAGTTCTTTGACTGATGGAATCTGAAGTATCTTGGAATCTTTGCCAGCATGAGTAGGATAGGACAAGGCAGTTCATCAAATAGCTTGAACCTATGCCATTAAGGTCTTTAAAAGCCATAACCAACATCTTGAACTGCACTTGGAAGCAGACCTGCAGCCAGTGAAATTTGCAGACAGAGGTGCAATGTGGACCATCTAGGAGCCCCAAAGCCTGCTCTTGCTGCCTCACTTTGTACCAGCTAAAACTTCTGAATGGACTTCAAGATCAGATTTCAGTACAATGCAGTAGTTCAGATGAGAGATAATCAGGGCTTGAGTAACTGAGCCCAGGGAGTCTGATCCAGTAAAGGTTGCAACTGAATGCTCAAACTAGAGCTGTGCAAAAGCTCTCCTAGTCATACCATCACCTGCTTTTTGAACAAGAGATGTGAGAGCAGGAGAGCCTCTAAGATGTTAAGTGGGTCTGAAGAGGGTAGCACGACCCCATCCAATTCCTGTTGTAAGCCACCCAGAGTCCTTCGGGAGTTGGGCAGCATAGAAATGCAATAAATTAAATTAAATTAAATCCAGAACTAAGGATAACAAACATTCGGATCCTGAGGTTCCATGATCCAAAGCAATCAGTCTTGCCAAGATTCAGTTTAAGTCTGTTATCCCCCATTCAGATCTCTTTAGCCCTCAGGCACCGTGAGAGGACAGATACACCATTGCTTGGGTCACTACTGTAGAGATGTAGAGCTGAGTATCATCAGCATATTGATGATATCTCAATCCATAGTGTTGGATGATCTCACTCAAGGACTTCATGTAGATGTTAAACAAGAGAGGAGAGAGTACTGAGCCTTGTGGAACACCACAAGCAAGCAGTCAGGAGCTGGATCTCTCACATCATATCAATGCCAGTTGGGACCAACTTTAGAGGAAGACACTGAACCAGCACAAAACTCTGTTACCCAGTCCTAACTCGCAAGGTCTGACCAAAAGGATACCATGGTAAACAATATTGAAGACCAAAGAGAGATCAAGAAGAGGGAGAATGGTTGCACTACCCCTATCCTTCTCCCAACAGAAATCATCCATAAGTGTGATCACAGCTGTTTCTGTCCCATAGCAAGGCCTAAATCCTGACTGAAAAGGGTCCATGAAATCTAGGATTCCCTGGACCTGTCGGGCAACCACTTTTTTTTTTACCACCTTCTCCCAAAAGAGAAGATAGGATAGCTTTTCCCAATTTGCTAGTATTAGACCTGTCAGATATCCTAGAATTGTTGGAAGTTGCAATTCCAATACATTGAAAGGGAATCTGGTTGAGAAAAACAAGGATAGTAAATAGCCTTGTCCTAAACAAAATTGAGAAGATTAAAAACCAACAATAATACCCAAGTCTGTTGCCAACCTCTTTCTAATCTAGCCATCCATAACTTTTCATCATAAATGGTGCAAAACTAATACTATTTTAGAAGCAACACTTCCTCCCTCATAAACTTAATATTATCCCCTTGAGCACTCAATCCTCTGGAAGAAAATAAACCAGAAAAAGGTAATATTAATATGTCTATATGTCATCCTTCATTTATATTCCCATTAATATAATATACATTTTCACTACCATAAAACAGCTCTGTTCATTGATTTTTTTTATGACTTTGAGCATTTTTTATATTGTGGCATTTAGTTTTATATAACTACATTCATTATATTTAAATTAAGCCCATTTCTACCTCTATTTTTAACCTGAGTTATGTGAACAAATATATGAAATAAACTTCAACTTTAGTCACAGTGTCTTGACAGATTTCAAACAGATTTAAAATTTCTACATAAAAGAATCTCATTTTTTTTGTCTTGCTTCTAAGCACATTCAGTCAAGAAAACAACACTGAAATTGTATATGTTTTCCATGTTTTCTTAGCACCTATTTCATACAGTAGATACTACCATCTTGTCTGGAAGTGTGAAACTTATTTTTTTGATACACTGCTATGGACCTACACGCATGCCATAAAATAAATAAATAGAAGGAAGGAAGGAAGGAAGGAAGGAAGGAAGGAAGGAAGGAAGGAAGGAAGGAAGGAAGGAAGGAAATGTATATCCCACTTTTGTTGCAAACTAATAGTAAAAGAGGAAAAAATTAAAGAAAACCTACTAGGTTTTATTGATTTCTTTATAATCAGTAATAAAGCAAATATATAAATTATTAAATGAATAGCAATAGTACTTAGACTTATATATACCACTTCACAGTGCTTTACAGCCCTCTCTAAGCAGTTTACAGAGTCAACATATTGCCCCCACCAATCTGGGTCCTCATTTTATGGACCTTGGAAGGATGGAAGGCTGAGTCAACCTTGAGCCAATGAGAATCTAACTCCCGAACTGCTGGCAGTAGGCAGTCAGCAGAAGTAGCCTGCAGTACTGCATTCTAACCACTGCACCACCAAGGTTCTAGGAATAAATGATAAGAGGCTATTGTTTAGAATTTGAAAAAATATTCCACAATTATGATTACAGTGTAAAAATGCCACACCAACTATTTACTGAAGACATGTCATCATAACAGAGTCTTTCTCTTATTTCCTATCAATTGCTTAGATAGGCTGAAGTTAGACTAAGCTGTTCTAGAATGAAAATGCTATGATAGAGATCACATGGAAGACCAACATTTTAGAGGTTGACAATCTACTGTATTCCAGTTGACGCATTTCAGAATAGTCCCCTCCCATCCAGCAAAGGCAGCAGAAGCTGCACCAATAACTGCCAATAAAGTCCCCCATATGTGGGAAACTACCTTGACAGTTTCCAAACTTTTAGGCTATGGAGACAATATTTTACACTGACATACTCTCTACTCAACTCAGGAATAGAAGAAAAGCACATTACTGTCAACATGATTTTATAATGGTCTACAAACTACCTGAGTCTTCAAACTTAAATTACATCTCAATAAAGTTATTATAAGGAAAAGCTTTTTCAGATGAAGAAGCGATTGAACAATTAAGAAACATGAAACAGAAAAAAAGTTGCATTTTCAGCAATCTCATCATGAGAATAAGAGAAAAGACTTTGGAGTTGCCTGTCATTGGATCATGAAGTTTGGGTTCACTTTTGGTCCCTTTTTTCAAATGATAATATCCATAAAGACTTTGCAGTTGAACCTTCTCAACAGTATTTCCTTGAAGATATGGATGACCCCTAACTTCTTAGCCTTACCGTATGACTAGAAGATACTAGAAATAGGCAGTCCTATACATATCCAAACCCTGAGTCACACTGAACTTTGTGTAATTGTGATTTATAGTTTTAAACTGGTTTACAGATTTACAGAGATTACAATTGGAGAAGTTTATAAATCCAGTAAAACAAATAGCCATGTAAATAAATCCAAAAGGGTACATCATAGGGATGAGAAACGAATGAGAAATTAAAGGATTGATTATAGTACTACATTCTTACATTTCCATTAAAAACCCGAGAAAGGACTGCAGAAGCAGCTATTATACAATATCCTATATTTCAAAGGCATAAAATACAAAGTAGTTATTTGAAGCTCTTCAATAATTACACATTCACTAGTATTCACATGAACATGTGGAAATTAAATGTTACATTCTCAAGGATAACTCTTTCATGCTGAGAAATCAAGGAGATAAAAAGTTCAGGAAGTGTGAGCCTCAGTGAAGGCAAAGAATATTGATGAGCTCTGCATGACTAAAAGAATACATATTTGCCAAGAACTCTTTTACCAGCAGCAAGAGATAAAAAAAAATAATCAAAAGTGTGCTAACTTTCCAAGTATGAAGCATTATTTAACTCATCCAAATTATCCTGTCATTAAACTTCCTTGACAGTTTAAAAAAAAACTCTGTAATCCAGTAGAGCAATGAACAATTATCCAAGAGACAAGTGCTCTCCAAAATCCTTGAGAACTTTAGCCTATTTAGTGACGGAAATGAGGAATGAATGAAAAATATAGGAGGTATGGATAGATTTCAGTGCAAAAGAACATAATTTGATTCAGCCATATTAGATCAAAAGAAAGGTCTAGCTATTAGATCAATATCCTCTTTCTTATGGTTACCAATTATATGCATTCAGAAAGATCCTGAATAGTTCATAGTGATAATACTTTATAAATCCTTTGTTTTCTGTTAGCAGGGACTCAGATAAATGTTGCTTGTGAAGCTTCTATCTTCATGCATATTAGCCAAATATTCTATTAATTGATCCAATCTATTAAAGTTGTCTACACTGGCAGAAATCACATATCCTGCTAGCAAACTCCATATATCGCATACAGTACATAGAAATAAAATAGTGTTTCTGTGTATATAACATGTGAAAGTTGGCTTTACATATTCATACAGCTTTTTTAGCAATTAGGAAAACATTGTTCATACTGCTGTTAATCATAGGTTTGCTGTATAGTTTATCTTCAGTTCTTAATATCACTTATTTTAACTTCTTTTGGAATAACACTAAGAAGTTTTTTAATGCGTAATGTTGGGAGCTTTCCATCTGAAACACTTCTGGTTAGTTAGTTTTCATTTCCAAATATTGCAGGATATGTAGAAAGTAGCATCTGGTGACTTTAGCTGATACTGAAAAAAAGCAGAGGAGATGAAACATGGTTAGCATTTGTATGGAACACTACTAAGAATTCTCAGGGCTATTGGCTAGTCAAAGAAAGTACCCTAGAAAAGGCTAGCCAAAGTATTTCTGTACTATCTTCAGGATTTAATCTAGATTCATGGAAGCCTTTATCTCAATACAAAAATCATGTATTTATCATAGTCTTGCCTTATTAGGAGACTTAAGTGCAATCAACTCCCAATAAATCAACTTCCATTTTTATTGTGCTTGATCTCCTGTTCTGCTTGCTTACAGCTTTACAATGTAACCCTGAAGGTGGATTACATTTCTTTAATCTATTATCAGATTCATTAATGATGTAACTTAATTATCAGGTAGCTATAAAGTGAGCCCAGACGATAAGCAATCAGTGGGATCATCAAAGAATGTCTAATATGACTAAGTCAAAACAAAAGCAATATTTATGGACACTTTGGGGGGAGTCTCAATGCTTCCATTTTGTCTTTCAGTGGATAATAAAGGTCAGAATTAATATAGAGTCTGTATGCACAGGTTCTTTTTTATGGCCAAAACACCACAGTAGCAGAAACATTTTTTGTATTCTAAGGAATGATTATCTCAATATAATGACTGGAATGAAAAGCCTGAGACTGGAATTTCATAAACTAAAAACAGACAGAGGAAGAAATAAATAGGGTATACAACAGAAATTCCTACACCTCTATTTCATGGCATTGTCCCTTGTTATTTCAATTATGCACAGGCGGATTTTGATTTATTTATTTGATTGGTGGGTAGGCCTTTTCCCAGCTTTCAAAGGCTAAGACTTCAGAGAACACAGACTTTGACAGATTTTTCAAAGTGGAAAAAATGAATACCACAAAAAAACAACCCATTCTAATATGATGTGCCAAAAATTTGCTGAATTTCCAAAAAAACCCTCTAAAATGCAGCTTATATGGCTTAAAACAATTCATTTAGGGTCATTCGAAGTTACAACGGTACTGACAAAAGTGACTTATGACCATTTTTCACACTTAAGTCCATTGGTCATGTGGTCAAAATTCAGATACTTGACAATTGTGTCATATTTATGATGGTTGCAGAGTTCCAGGTTCATGCGATCATCTTCTGGTAAGCAAAGAGAATGGAGAAGCCAGATTTATTTAACAACCAATTTAACAACTGCAATGATTCACTTAACAATTGTGGCAAGAAAGGTCATAAAATGGGGCAAACTCACTTAACAAATACCTCATTTAACAACAGAAATGTAGAGCTCAAGTATGGTCATAAGTCGAGGACTACATGTACTAATGTAATATCCCTCGACCAAGGTTTAAGGCAGATTTGCTGAATGCCATAATGGACTAGCATGAAAGGTGCACAGAGAAGACCAAACTGCTATGTTGGCAAATGAGTTTGCACATCAACAAATAAAATTTCTATAAAATTTCTATATTTTATTACTATTACCTACTACCATGTTTCCCCCACAATAAGACATCCCCTGATAATAAGCCCAATCATGCTTTAGATTGCATGGCAATAAGGCCAATCGTGCTTTCAGGGTTCAAAAAAATATAAGATAGGGTCTTATTTTGGGGGAAACACGGAATTACTTACATAGTCACTACTTGCACTGCCATTACTTACTATTACTTTCATAGCCATTACACAAATAATCACGTATTTGAATACTTTGAAAACATGACAAACTATGGTGTATACTGTATATATAATTAATTAAAGGCAGAATCTGTTTTGCCTCAAGAACTCTCCATTATGGAAATATAACTCAGCTTATATTTATATTTACATAATATCCATCTTTCTTTCCTTCTTTCCTTCCTTTATGCCAATCAAATAATAGAATCTGGGTGTATCGTAATAATCATATTAAAAATCATAAACATAACACCATAGAAAACATAAATCAGTTATTGATCTAATATATAGCAACATGATAATCATTCAGCTAAACTCCATAATGTTGGCAGAAGAGGATAGCCTTCATCTCTTTCCTAAAAAGGAAGATAACAAGAAAGGAATTATTCCAATATCACAAGGTCAAGTATTTCATAAGTTTAGGATGATCACACAAAAGAAATCCTGTACTTCTAACCTCATCATGGTGGTTGAGAGATGAAAAACATAACTTTCTGAGTAACGCACATGAGTCCAGCAACCTTTTGACTGTCCTCTTTCTTCCTCTTTTTGAAAAAAAATTGAATTGTAATCTCTTTAGCAAACATCTGGTATGTATACATATTCATTGTGCTTATATTACTGTACCACAATGATAATTATGGTGATTATGAGATATAGTAATATAATGAACAAATTATTGTTGATATATTGAATTAATATGTAACCAAATAACCAGAAGCCTACTTTGTTCCTGTGTTCTGAGACATAAGATTTTTGTAATTTAATTGTAACTGGTGGGAGGAATGGTTTAAGCTATAGTTTAAAAGATTGCATTGGAGTAAATTGGTTAGTGACACTGATCAGCTGCTGGAAGAAACAGAGTTCATTCCTGAAATACAAGTTTTCCAATATGAGAAAATCCTGCTGGGAGAAGTTTTGAAGGCCAGAACCTGTGCTGGGAAAAAGGATCCAACAGCAATCGAAGGAGCTTCAGGCAGAAGAAATCTGCTATATAACATGTGTTCCAGATTGAGAGAAACTAGCTTGGCTGAAGAACTTTTTCTAAATCCAGTCTAGAAAAATCACTTCTAGGAACATACTAGAAGATTCTTTTATATATTACAAATGTTAGCCAAACATTTTAATCCAAGAGTTATATCTTCAATTGTACATCGAACAGTTAAAGATTTTTCCCTTTATGTGCTTTCTGAAATAAGAATCTTATAAACAAAAGCCTCTATGTTTTTTGTTTTTAAAGAAAGCATGTATGCAATATCAATGTTGTATTATCACACAGTTACACAGAAATATTTAATGACACTATTGTAAAAAGAGCAGCACCTGCAGTCCATCTCTTTAATTGTTCAATGAATTTTATGGCAGAGATTAACAGCAAGTGAGTTCACAGGGTTTTTTTCCTACTATTTCTTCCCAAGCATTTCTGGCAGCAAAAACAATTCAATATTAAATATTGATAGCATGACATGATTCTAAAAATACTTAGAACAAATTATCTCTATTATCTCCCCAGTAACAGTCTTTTCACTTTTCATATTTTTAAACATAATAATTTTACTATCCTGTTTGTTCATTTGGCAAAGTACATCATAGTGATACACTTATTGGAACACAAAATACTATAACATCAGTGGGCCTAATGAGTAAATAAATACAAAAGTGTACGCCAATACCTTAGATATTCACTATTCATTCTTTATATAAATGATCTTTGTGATCATATTATAAGCAATTGCGTTCTATTTGCTGTTGATGTTAAACTATTCAATACCATCGACAATAATTCTACCCTTCAACAAGACCTAGACCATATATCACAATGTCTGATCATTACTGGCAACTTCAAATCTCAACCAACAAATGCTCTGTCTTACACATTGGCAAAAAGAATCAGAACACAAAATATAAACTTGGAGGACACGACCTTGTAGATGACCCTCATTCTGTTAAGAACCTTGGAGTACTCATATCTAATGACCTAAGTGCCAGAGCCCATGGTAGCAATATTGCCAAAAAGGCACTAAGAATTGTTAAATTAATCTTGCGTAGCTTCTTCTCTGGCAATATTACACTGCTAACCAGAGCTTACAAAACATTTGCCAGACCAATCCTCAAATACAGCT
>JANHGD010006368.1:58723-71544 GCA_027560375.1 Imantodes cenchoa
CGCCCCCCATCAAAGTTGCTACTGAAGCTTATGAAGATTAATTTAACCGATGATAACGTAAACCTATGTTGCCTATCCAACTGGAATCCAAATGTGTGGTTCATTGAGTAATTGGGTTTATAGTTTCAAAGCAACATGCATAGTGTTCATTCCTCCTATTAGCAACTCTGTGAGGTAAGAAAGTCAGAGGGCACTCGAGCTGCTGTGATGGAAGGTGGACCAGGATATACCGCAGGTCTCTTCATTTTCTGTCCAATACTATTGTACCACACTGGTGTACTTCTAAAAATAATCATATACTGTACATGTACTATATAATCAAAAGGGATCATAGTGAATTTAAAAAGATTTGCAGTTTAGATCACTTGATTTTATTTCTTATTGTATGTGTGGTATTTTCTTGTTTTGTATTAATACAGCACTGAGCATTTGAGTAGTAATCCAAAATTAAGGCTTATGTTGTTTCTCATTATAAAAAAATACAAGCTCACTATGCCGAGCTATGGGTGGGTGAAGCTTTTCCTGTCATTTTTTTAGTTGTTCAAAAGGTCAGCATAAAAAATGTTCTAATACAAAGCAGTTCTTGTCTGACTTTGCTAATGTGACATTTGGAGCAAGGTTGTGTCAGTGTGATGTGACAGCAGGCTAACATTGCCTGGCATTAACAAATAACATTAGGTCTAGCTAGGGGAAGAAAACCATTCACAACCCAATAAATCCTGCAGCTTCTCATCTAAATGTGGAGAAGAAAATCTTAGCTAAATATAGCATTTTAAATGTTAACACCCCAAGCACAGTTCAATTGATCTTGGATTCTCGCTTTAGTGGGTCAAATCTTATCTCCCAGATAGCTCTACAGTATTTAAGAGATTGCTTTATTGAATGTTCAATTTGCCAAGTGACAAGAAGATAGTTTAGAATATTAGCTATATAAATTATTGAATCCAAAATGCTACTTATCACCTACAAAGCCCGCTTGTCTCCTTTTTTTTCGCCCATTCTGTAAGGTCAGGCTGACCAGCATCTGCTTGCTCCCATTCATTAAGCAATGTCATCTGAAAGGATCTAAAAAGCATGCTTTCCTGTTTGTAGCACCTGTACTCTGGAACAGCATCTCCTCCCAGTTATGAATTGACCTATCTCTGGTCTCTTTTAAAGAAGCTTTGAAGACCTGTTTCCCCAGGGTTCAGGTTAGGGTGAGTTATGGACTACCTTTGTGGGCAGTTCTTATCTGTTCTATTGAGCTTACCATCTTTCTTTTCTGTTGTTCTGTTTCTTTGGTTTTCAGTTATTCTGCTCCTAGTGTCATCAAGAAATAGGGTGACTTTAGGAATATGAAAAATAAATCAGGCTAGAACCAAAGCAGTTTATGCTTGACAGCAGATCATTCTGCATTCTGCACTGTTTATTCCACTGATTCACCATCCATGCCTGTAATTGTTCAAGATTATTTTTTAAGTATTAATTTTTAGGCACGGTGATTTACCTTAGTTTGACACTGCAACAATGAAATGAGCTTTTTATATATTTTAAAATGTTTATATATTTTGGTGAAACTTGAGACGATGCACAGAAGAATAAGACAACCATTTTAAAAACATCTTAAATCTAAGGTTTTTATTATAATTTTACCAGAAAAGAGCATTCTGTATATCAATAATGAAACCAGCTACCATGATCTGTCAGACTTCATAATAATAAAGGCTGTGGGCACTGCTGGATATATAGAGAAAGGGTATGAAAAATGTTGTATCCCTCTTTGTTTCTGGCACAAGGAAATCATATGTCACCGCAGATCACATGCACATATTGAGATATTTTATTGAGAATCAGGTTTGGCAAATTCAAAGTGGTGTCCAAAGAGCTATCAGTATTTGTATCAAATTTTACTTACCTTTTCTTAATATTTGAATGAAATAAACTTTAAGCACCTATAGTGCCAAGTGAAAAAGAATTGCTGGATATTCTTCCAATTGATATGGCTAGAATTTTTCCATCTTCCACAAGTGTGTATCTGAAGTGATAACAGTTTCTAGAAATTATGGTAACATTTCAGGCTGCATAAATAGATAATGAGGAAAGTAATTATAGCTGGGATCCTCAGAAAACTGAACTGTTTCATTCTCTGCTGTAAAGAAGAAACTTCTCTTTTTGCGTTTACTCAGCATAAATCTCTAACTGGAGCAAAGCCATGATTGAAGTGTGCTGTCCAACTAAATATATCAAGGGATTGGCCTTTAGGCTTTTAACACAAAGCAAAATTATTCCCTAAATGTATGCTGTCAGTCTGAAGAAATCCATTTCTTGCCTTCCTTAGCTCTCCTGTACAAGTCAGCACTATACTGGATATGTATACTGGCTTTTAATGTAATGTAGGCTAGTAGACATATCCCAGAACAATAGATTGGATAAATAGTTGGTGTTCATTGTCCACATCCTCCACCACCAATGGCCCATTGCCATAGTATGTTCTATTAGCACTTGCTCCCTTTCTGAAGAAAATATCCATTGCCTGCTTTGCAATGGAATCCCTATTCAGCAGGTTAACCAATTCACCAGTAAGTCTTGGGTTTCTGATGGAAAAACAGAAAACGGCATCAAAACCAGAAGTTCACAGCAAGATTAGCCAGGCTGCTCCACTCTTTGAAACATAAACTGGTCTCTGTGGAAAAAACAAAATATTTTAGTGAAATCAAATATGTACACAAATCTTTGAAGATACTAGTACTGACATTCTTGTTGTATGCATTTGAGATAAGAACACTGTTAAAAGCAGACCAAAATAAACTTGATATTTTCCTAATGCGGTATCTACAGCAGATACTGGCACGACTGTCTTAATAGCAATAGCAATAGCACTTATATACTGCTTCATAGTGCTTTACAGCCCTCTCTAAGTGGTTTACAGGCTAGCGTATAGAACGATATGAACGATATAGCATACAGGCTAGCATATAGAACGACATTAAGAACGATAACATCATACTGAGATGCAGTGAATAACCGACAGTTATGGATGAAATACAAGAATGCAGATTGAAATGGTTTGGATGTATATGAAGAACGGCAGAACATTGCATGCTCCACAGACTACTGTGGTCTGCACTGTTGAAGGTCCAGCAAACAGCATCAAAGAATATGTTGGCAAAGCAAATTTAAGACGATATGAAAACCTAAGCTCTATTTGAATAATGTAAAACAAGCAGTCCTTAATCAGAAAGTGTAGAAACCTGTTACAAGAAATAGGTTCCAGAGGAGGAAGGAGAGCTTGGTGTCGAAATTCTAAACTATATTTAAAAATATAATCCCAAGAAATGGTTAAATATGCTTGTTTTAAAGCTGACTTTAAGAATCCCCATATGTATTCTTAAATAGGAACAAGTTATAGGGTGTCCTGTTCTATCTTTGCAAAACAATTATATGATTTTTTTGCCATTGTGGCTTATTTGGCCAATTATCTCCTGATAAGATCCCTGTCCCTTCAAACTGCTGTCTTTACTCTGCACTCTCAGATTATCTAAAGGGATACGGTTTCAGGTATCTGGTTTTCTCCACCCCTTTCTCCCACCATACTGGCCCATGATCATCACTACCACAGTGCCCTCCCTTAACCATCTTCCCTTTGCCTATCTGACTCTCCTCTCTCTCCCAGCCTCCCATTTCCCAGACATTGTGAACCATCCACATTGGACCTCAACAATTCTAGAATTATATAATATTAACTTCATAATACTTATTCTAGCTTTTCATTTAACCGCTTTTTCGTGAATTCTAAATAAGGAACTTTGGGGAACTTGTCTTTTTAAAAGAAAAAGTATTTCTCTTTGTTATGTTAATTTTTAGAATTTTGCTCATATTGGGATATTGGGATTACTCTATATTGATGAAAGTGTAGATGTGTTTATAGCTTAGAATGAAGATATGGGATATAGATAATCCTCAATTTATGACCACAATTGAGCTAAAATTCCCTTTGCTAAGTGAGGCAGTTGTTAAGTGAGTTTTGCTCCATATTACAACCTTTTTGCCACAGTTCTTAAGTGAATCATGCAGTTGTTAAGCAAATCTGGCTTCCCCCATTGACTTTGCTTGTCGGAAGCCGGCAGGTGCAATTGTCATGAATACATGGCAGTTGCCAAGCACCCAAATTTTGATCATGTGACCATGGGGATGCTGAAACAGTCATAAGTGTGAAAAGCAGTCAGTTATGGTCACTAAATTAGTTTAGTTTAGTTTGGTTTATTGTCATTGCACCTCGTACAATAACATTAAATGGTGGTAAATCAAGGATTACCTTATTTGATGAAGATAAATTGCTTTTTGGAATGTTGTATATTGATTCCTGCCTTTTGTAAAGGAAAAAATGTTCTCTTCTTGCCATGTTAAACTTGGATTTTCTTTTAGTTTGGATATATTTGGAACATTTTATGCCTTTCAAATGAGATTTTCTTATACTGAACAGTTGGGATATGGAATGTTGAGTTTTATGTATGTTAATTTATGATAAAATCTTAAGAATTTTGTTTAGATCTTTTGTTGGTAACTGCATTAAATAAAAGTTACTTATTTGGGAAGGCTGGGGGGTTCTTTTATACTTTTTTTTCTTCCACCCTTTTTTGTACTTTTTCTCTTCTTTTTTTCCCCTCCAGTTTGTATTATTTTTTATTGTCCTATTCAAATATTTTAATAACATTTGGAGCATTTTTAGAGCAATTTCAGAGGAACAGGCTGTCCTGAGGTTATTGCACTTCTGATACACACTTGAAGTCCACAAGTCTTAAAGTTGCCAAGTTTGAAGACCTCTGCTCTAGTGTAAGGGTGATATAGTCCTCCAAATGCATCAAGAAACTCAGCCGATGTCAGGCAGTCTGAAGGCTCTGTGTATAATCTGAGGTCATGAACTCAGATCATTTGATTTAGATCCGAAGTCTTTGCCTCAGCAATAAGTACTTTTTGCTGGGATTAGTAAAGATTGGCAGCAATCCTCAGTATGTGTTTCATGAGGGAAGACATTTAACTGGACAGACCTGGGAAACTATCACAATGTAAGGGCAATCTGTCTGTGGCACCTGCCATCCCACTGATTGCCAGGGTTGATTCAGAGATTTAACTTATTTATAGTAGCACGGTTATTACATTGCCTCTCTCTTCTGTTGTAGTCCATTTGAACAGTTTTCTTTTGGGGAGAAGCCTAAAGCAAAATATGAATTGAGAAGCTCATATATTATGAACCTACCATTGTCTTCTTGCAATAGACCCACAGTTTCCTTTTTGCTTTCTTTTACTAATGACATAGCAAAAAAACAACCCCTTTTTGTTGCTTTTAGCTTTCTTTACAAGTTGACATTTCTTTTGTGCTTTAGCCTTTGCAATTTTCTTTCTGCAGATATTAGCTTGCTTGCTGATTGCACCAATCTTGTATTTCTTAAAACATGTCTCTTTTAACTCTTAGTTCAGGCAAAAACACCCTATGCGACTCATTGGTTACCTAGGCTGCCCTCCTGTTTTTTTTTCTCAATCAGTATACTTCTAGTACCTTATTTTTGAGAAGTTTCTGAGTTTCTTACACCTTCTTTGACCTTTCTGTCATTGTGATTCCACTTAATACTTCACTAAGCTTGTCAAAATAAGCTCTTCTGAGATCTCGTCAGCATGTATGGCTATGCTCCAATTTCTCATTTTGCAGTATCTTAGGTCTCCAAATAATGTAGTCACTTTCTCCAAGGTTCCCATTTCTTTGACCTCTTCAACCAGCTTATCAGACTCCTGTAGTCAATTCAGCTGAAAGGAGGAACTTCATAAAGTCATCTTTGGCAATATTTATTGAAATGATAAGAGAAGAGGTCACCCAAATTAATTTCAATTTAGCACCCAATTTATGCTTTAGTTCCTTAGATTGGAGAGCTTTTCAGTATTTACCCAATGCTGGTTGTGAACTATTTTATCCACACTTGGTATGATCTATAAAGTCCACATTATATAGACAGAAAACAGAATATAACCAATAAGGCAAAAATAGATATTTTTTTGGAACTCAGTTGTCTTTAGCAGTATGAAGTTGGATGCCTCTGTTTTGCCTGAAATCAGCACGTGCATCTGGCAGTTCTTGCTCCACTTGAATGCAAAAATTTTAGTGTTATCTTACTAGCATATGAGATAAATGAATATAAGATTAATAGTTTCTTTAACCCAAATCATTTTTTGTTGTGGAATATAAATTAAAGTTTTGCTGTCCCTTGACTACCATTGCATTTTCTGTGATTGTTTAGAAACTGCCTGTAGTATTTTAAATGCATTATATTGCAAGGTTTTAAACATTTTGGCTGGTATTTCATTGACTTCTATAGTGTTTTATTAGCAATATTTTTAGGGTTTACTTAACTTCGCTTTTAAAAAATATGGCTCTGTTTCACTGCTTAAACTTTTATGCAGAGGTTTTGGGGTGGAGTGGTACAGTCCTTTTATATTTGTGACATTTCTTATTTAGATTATCACAGTATATATTATACTATTATTTTACCATACTTGTACACCATTAAGAATCTGAGCCAAACAAAACAAGAAAGCAATTATAACAAAATAATAGAAAAATACAAGAAACGCATAGCCAAGATGAATGTCTGCAGTCAGATGGGACTAAGGGCAAAATACAAGGATGCAATGAGGCAGATCTTCCATTGGGGAAAGAGAGCATAAGAGAATGGAAGCCACTGTGGAAAAGGCCGGCTTCTAATACATAACCCACCAACATCTCACTGAGGCAGGGGCATTCTGAATAGCCTCTCTATAGATGTTTGGACATGACAGCAAGATTGAAACTTGATAAACTATTACCTGATGTATCCTAAAAGTACACAATAATGGACATGATGGGTGATAACTGGTTCCTTAAATTGGGCCCAGAAATTTTATTGATAATAAATGTAGAATTGGCATTACTCTACAGTGACAAGGTTAACCTGCCAGCAATCTTGTCACAGCATTGTGAATCAATTGCAACTTACAAATCATTTCCAAAGGCAGTTCCAAATAAAACATGTTTTAGTTGTATATCCAAGTAGTAATCAATGTGATAGGCATTAGATAACAGAACTAAATCTTGCAGAACAGACAAAGGAGTAACTAATGACTTGAGTTGGAATAGAACCACTATAATATGGTAATCCCAATATCCAGACCTTGAAGATGGTCCAGAAGAATACTGTGGTTCATTATATTCAGTACTATTGGGATGTCTAATAGAACAAAGAATGACACCACTCACCCATCTAGATCCTAATGAAGGTCACTAATCAGAGCAAACAATGCCTTTTCTATTCCCAGTGACTGGCAGGAATTCTGATAATCCATTTCCTTTAGAATTCTCTACAATAAAACTATTTCTTCTAAACAACCTCCCTAAAGTATGAATATTGAAGACTGAAGAATGGCTTTAAAAATTTCTAATTCATGACAGAGTGCACTATCACCTTCTTCAAAGCAACAGCATTGCCCTGTCCTTCAAAAGAGCATTTCTGGATCCAGCTACTCATGTCCTCCCAAATGCTTAAAGGATTCAGGAAGTTTTGAGTGTGGTATGCAGAAGGTAGCATCCCTATTATAGATAACTTAAAACATGTATACATTTTATTGTGTTGTATGTGCTCCAAAGAAATCCAGATAGTAAAAGAATATGTCATCTTGCTTACCATAGTAGACTCTGCCAACTGGCATCTCACCTAGAACAAATGAGCAAATTTATCTGGTATGGAATCCACAATTAATCCGTTAAGTGTATATGCACGTTGTACAACCTATCTTTCTCTAAATGGATCCAGGTTAGTTTGAAAATGACTGTTTTCAAGAATGTTGGATACAATAAGCACAATAATCAGACACATAATGGGGAATTCACCAGCTGTTTGCTGAGTATACTCACAATTCCTAGTCCCAAGCAGGACTGAGGGAACCAGTGTTTTCTTTTTGATGTGTATTTCCCATTGTATGCCTGCTTACTCTCTCATAATCCCTTCCTCTCCAATCTCTCCATTCTGCATGAGCGAGGGGGGGAAATGTGTCAGGCTTACGATAATGCATACTGACTGTAATGGTGATTATTTGACTGATGCGGTGGCAGGGGTGAAATTCAAAAATTTTCCCTACCGGTTCTGTGGGCGTGGTTTGGTGAGCATGGCAGGGGAAGGATATTACAAAATCTCCATTCCCACCCCACTCCAGGGAAAGGATACTGCAAAATCCCCATTCCCTCCCCACACTGGTATTTGCTGGTTCTCCGAAGTATTCAAAATTTCCGCTACCGGTTCTCCAGAACCTGCTGACTTTCACCCCTGTGCGGTGGAGGTCGTAAATGTGAGCATTGGTAGCAACGTTATTTTTCAGTACCATTGTAATTTTGAATAGTCACTGAATGAGGCAGTCAGTAAGTGAGGTCTACCTGTTCTTCCATCTTTATCTTTCATTCTAATCCTCCTTAATTGTAAACTGGCAACTGTCATCAGTCCCTGATTTACATTATGAAATAGGACAGTACAAGTTAACTTGTCTAGGCTTCATAAAATATTGGGGCACTGGATAATAATATTTTCATTTCCTCCTATTCTCTGTTGCCTTTTCCTTGACTTACCTGCTTTTTAGGGATAGGTTCACATTTTATCTTTTGATTGTTCATTTTTCTTTAAACAATTAATCTTACTGTGATGTAAGCAATGTGTTACATTTTTTTTCTTTCCTCCTGGCCATCTGGTCTTTTGCTAAAAGAGAACATCTGGCATTGGAAGAGATGGGTCCCATGTGATAACTCTGGCCAGGAATTTTCTCTGATTTCCTAAGAAAGCCCATAGGATTTCCCTTTCCAGCCCTGTGATCTTATGAAGCCTGCATTTCCATTTAGAATTGATAGCTGTTCTATTAGGTAGATCAGATTTAATCAACAGCTGTAAATGGTACTTAAGAAAATCATCATAGCAAAGTGGGTCAACATGATTTGGAAATGAGTCATGCTTTTGGGAATTCTGCCCAATCATTTGTTTTAATAAGTATTTCAAGGTTTTAAAACTGGCTTACTAGTTTTAATCAGTAACAACTCACACTATACTGAACTACCCAAGTATATATAAAAATAGTTATTAAGCACTAGTTCACAGAAGCAAGCTTTTTAATTGCAAGCTATAATTATTTTATGTTTTTCCCAATGATTTTGCATTTTAATACACCCAATAAAACACATCATTTAGTATATCTGTATCTATGCATTTCAAATGTAATTAATTTTAATTTGCAGATTACATTATGGCCTGTATCAAATATTAATTTGATGTGTGCAATAGTAAGATTACACATAGTTCAGTGAAATAGCTTCTTAAAATTAAAATATGATTGAGGAAAAATATGCATGATAAAGACAGATGTCCTTTTTAACTTTCCTAACTTTATATATTCTTTAACTTGTTTTATTTATATCCTGCCTTTCTACTCCAACAAGTACTCAAATGCCTAATATGAATTAAAGAACAGAATACAAATTAATGTTAAATTACTAAATATTAACCTTAGTATCAGTTTAATAATTATAGTTTCATACTTTCCAGCTCTCAAATTTTGATCAGCATACCCATGCAGACACTGAAAGAAAGAAAATGGCAGGTACTTTAGGAATCTCATTTATAAAAAGTGCAGTCCTGGTTTTAAGACCTGTTGGTATTTAGAAATTCAGCTTTAAATATATGCTTCACTTTCCCACTGAAATCAAGAATATACATTGTCAAAATTATAGGATGGCCCCTTGCTCAAAACCGAAGCTTAGATAGATAGATAGATAGATAGATAGATAGATAGATAGATAGATAGATAGATAGATAGATAGATGGACCAATTACCATAATTTAAATGGATACACTACAATTTCATAAGGGTGAAAAAGACATGGTCAGATACCGTTTGTACAAGATTTTTGTGTCTCTGTTCTCATTTTTAAAAGTTCTTCGGATGGGTTTTAAACTGAATTTGGATGCAATAGTCTTTCAAATGGAGAATGACTTGGAATAGAGCAGTGTCAACTTTACTCTTTTTTGTCTTTCTAATTTTACTTTATTTGAAAAGTTAAAATAGAAAACTCCCCAAAAATTCTAAAAAAAACCAAAAACCAAAGAAAAAACACAAAGCAAACAAGACATTGAAAAAAGTTCATTAACAAATACACACACACACACATACATATCATATTCAGATATATAGATATATATATCTCCCTCTTGGTTGAATACTGATTAATACATTACTACAATATTATTCCCACCCCTTGCGAAACAGGCCCCCAAAATTTTTAAACTACTAAATTAATTACAAATTATTGACCAGTCATTTATGGTATATAGTATATTAATGTCAAAATAGTTAACAGGGAGATCAATAACCCCCCCAAAAAATACATGGTTAAAGTTTCAAAACTCTATGCTAATAACTCATAGAAAATTTACCACACCATCTTATCTATCCCAAATTGTCCCAAGAGTTAAGAGTAATTTTCTCATTTGTTTCTTAATACCATCTCATATCAATTGCTGTCCAGTTAAATATAATAAATTCAGTCTCCACAATCTGTCTGACTTCCCAACAAAGTCCAGAAGATAATAGTTTCTGATTAAGTGTGATAAATCCATCCCCCAATCTCCTTCAGTCCTCTGAAATAAAACCAATTTATCACTTCTCCATTTAATCAGGCTTCTGCTGTTGTAAAAGAGCAGAGGCTTGAACTTCAGAAAGGTATATGCAATCAATTCAGTTAGTTCTGTGTACAGTCCATAGCTCTTTCCAATGGGTCTGCAACCTTCAAATCACATACCATTTGTGAATCTAATTTATCCAGAGCTACATGCATTTGAATATTTTTCATAGCCATTATTATTTCATCGAACTTTTTAAAAAAGCTTTCAACTAAAAATTGCATGTTACCTTGCTTGTCTGTAATCTGAAACATTATTGCTCTGTGAAACTTAGTCAGGAACCAAAAAATGCTGAAGCAAAGTGAATGAATAAATAAATAAAAAACCAGGGAAGATATTTTCTGGATATTTCCATCTAAGATTAAAATATATATTTTTAAAAGGTCCAAATATTTTGCAGATTAATAAAATGCAAAAACTCTTGTGGTGAGAGACCAATATTAATGTAAATCAAATGAAAGCACTTTCATCATCTACAAACATGCCATGTTTCCTTACAGAGAAGCGAAAGTTATTCAAAACTACAACATAAATCAAAGATAGAGAAAAAGAACAGCTATTGTAGGGTCCAGCAGGGGGTTAAAATAAAATAAATCAGTATTCAACTGAGTCAACTTTTAAAGATAAAAAGCAGAGTAAAACAAAAGATTCAAAAAGTGAAGTTAAAACTCAGGCTTGCTTAAGAAAAAGAACTATCAAGAGGAAGATCGATACCCAGTGACTTTCCAACTACTCTCAAAGCAGACTGGAATCTTCAAGACTAGCTTCCTAGGTGGGTCCTTGACTATCTGAAAGCCATCTTGGTTCATTCCTAAATCTCCCATTCAGCTTTGGCAGCAAAATCAGCAGATCATCAGCAAGAGAGAGAAAAAACCCTTACCGTACAGCAGCCATCTTGGGGAGGGATCCTCCTTCAGCAGCACAGATACTAAAATTGAAACAATACAGAGAAGCTTAGCAAGTTTACTGCTTATAGTAGCAAACTAAAATTTCTTCTTCCAGAAAAAAATGTTACTGAAAATATATTAGGAAATATATTCATTTAAATGTATTAAATAAAATCAGGTGAAATATTTAATAACCTTTTTTAAAGAAACTTTTATTAAACTTTATTATAAGATAAAATGCAAATATAAACCAAACATTATAATGTTAAAGAGACAAGTAGAAAAGAAAGAAAATAAAGTAACATCCAACTTTTTTCAGTGCAGTAGAATACAGAAACAGTTGCAGCCTCAACCTTTTGCCTAACATTTTTAAATGTTTCAAGTCACTGCTGTAACAACAAAACCATTCTAATTGTCAAAACCTAAAATTAATGTTTTATTTTAAAAGTATCAGAATTTTTTCCATGCTCAAGTGCGGTCTTGGAACATGCGATACATTCATTCAGAACAAAACAAATTTTAAGAAAGGTCATTTTTATTAACATGGCTATTTCTATGCCTCTGGGATTAAGATTCTAGATTAATACTTAGTGTTAGTTAAAGATATTTTACAGTAGACCATATCCACCTACTTGGCAGTGTATGGAACATGCAACGTCAGCATCATCTGTTGAAAGTTAAAAATAAAAATACCATCCTGTGTGCCGTGAGTTTGATTTGATCTAATATTAAGAAAACAGATGGAACTCTTAGAAACACTCTTACAAGGAGAATGTGAATTAAGGTTTTTTTTTCATTAATTGGTACTGTTGTCTCTGAGGTTTGATTTAGTATGTCCTAAGAACAGTATATAGCTACTGCTACGTGCTTAGTTGGAGTGACAGGTAGATAATGCATAGACTGAGAGTATGATACCATGAAATGTTAGATTTAAGACAATAGGAAGGAAAATTTGCAACAGGGCTAATGAAAACTAATTCTGTAAGGAAAGTCAGGAATAAAAATCATTTCAAATTTAATCATTGAAATTTCTTTTATTCAAAACTGACACATTTCTTTTAGCAAAACATGTATGAACTGTAGTCTAACCCTAGTGCCTAATTATACAATCCTATTCCTATTTAAGAGTTAAGAGTTAAGAATTCTTTATTGGCCAAGTGTGATTGGACACACAAGGAATTTGTCTTGGTGCATATGCTCTCAGTGTACATAA
>JANHGD010006368.1:151910-166358 GCA_027560375.1 Imantodes cenchoa
AAACACAATTAATCACATTAATACAATTCAGTCAATTAGAATGTCTCTTCAACCTTTTTCCTTTGGTCCCTCAAAAATTCTCTCTCATAACTTCCTCTCCCCCCTCCCCCACTCTATTGGTTTGCTTCTTTTTTTTCTTTCTGTTATTTCTGTATCTATACTTTCTTTTCTTTTTAATTCTTTTGTTACCTTTTAAGTATATTATTTGATTAAGTTTCCTCCAACCTCTTAAGATCTTCCCACTAATACACCCTTTACTTCTTAGTTGATTTTTTTGCAATATGTATCTCCCCTGTCTATTTTTTCTATACCACCATAAATCCCAGTGAAATCATTTATCTATTTTTTGCTTTCTATTTTTTGTCCTATGTTTTTTTCTTGGTTTTCCAACACAATATTTTCATCACCTTTTACCAGTTTTAAAACATCACGTATAGTTTTGGGGATCTCCATCAATTCTTTATATATCCACAGTTCCATTTTATCCATCTTACTGTCTTTAGGATTTTACTATTATAATTTTCTAGATTCAAAATGTCCATATAGTCTCTTTAAATTTTCATTTTCTAGTATCCAAGTGTCCAGTTTTATTCTGCTCCTTTCCAAGTCGAAGCTTTATTATCTTCCATTAACATTAAAGTCAAGACCAAATTCTATAGTTCAAAGCAATTACTCCTTGAAGATGTTCACAGTTTCCAAAATATTTTTCTGTAAGCAAGGCCAAACCACAGCTGTACATCATTTTCCTTTTTTTTCTTTTTCCTCCTTTGTCTTCCACCAAATTATTATAATGTTCTCTTTCCACCAGCAGATGGCATCCTCAAATTTCCCATAGATATAGATCAACTTTCTGTTAAAACTTCTCAAAGTACTTTAAATCCAAATATAAAATGTCTTCTTCTTACTCTTTATTCTCTTTTATAATTATTCTCTTTATTTTCACCAAATCCATTTGTAACAATTATAATCCTTTCGGCTTTAAATGTTATAATCTCCATTCCCCCCCCTTCTTTGTAGTATTCCTGGTTGCAAATTAGCTGCTAATTTCCACTCCGGGCTCTCTTACAGTCTCATTTTAAAGTAAATTGGTCAATCACTCACCCAGTATCATCACCTTGTTCCCTTGCCACTCCTGCACAGTACTTAGATCAAAGCAATCTTCACACCCTGACAATCCACATTTTCTTCTTCCTGCTTCTTTCGGTGTGACCACCCTGGCTTCGTAGCAGCTCGCAATGGCTGCTTTCTTCAGCTACCAGTTTCTGAAGCTTGAGTCAATTCTCCAGGGAAATTGCCTTTTCCCTGTTCGTGTTGGCTCATGTCTTTTTATCCACTGTTCCTCCAGAACAGTTTAGGTCAATGATGGCAAACCTTTTTTGGCTTGGGTGACAAAAGAGTGTGCACACGAGCTAGCATGCGCGTGTCCACACCCATACCCTCCCCCCATATATGCGCACAGCCTCCGTGCTGTCCCCCCTGCATGTGCACCCCCTGGCGCTGCCCCCTGCACACTCATTGACCTCGCTGAAGCCTCTGGACTCCTGAAGCCTGGAAATGATGAAAAACGGCCCAACGGGCCAACTGGAAGTTCAGAAACGAACTTCCGGTTGGTCTGTTGGGCCATTTTTCGCCATCACCAAGGTTCAGGAGGCTTTCCTGAAGCCTGGGGAGAGTGAAAACGGCTGAAAAGAAGGCTGAAAATGAGCTGGCCAGCGCGTGCATACATGCTGGAGCTGACATAGGGCAACGCCTAATGTGCCCTCAGATATGGCTCTGTGTGCCACCTGTGGCACGCATGCCATAGGTTCGCCATCACTGGTTTAGGTTTCTTTAAAAAGACCCCGAATCAGCTGGGATTCGACATTTCTTCAGGAGCCGAAGAATCCATCGTGTTGCCACAGCATTGGCCACACCTCCAGTTTTAAATTCTTGAGTAGATTTTATCAGGATGAAGTCATCTGTTTGCTTCAATAGATACGAAGAAACTTTCATATTGTGCTCCTTTACATAAAACGCAATCATTTCATGAAATGTTATTTGCATGTTTGTTTTCACACTTTTGAACTGCCCATCTCCCTCAGAGAGGGACTCTGTTGCTTTCTAGATTGATTTTATATGAGATTACAACCCTTAAAGAATTTTATGCTCTGGAAACTGAGCTTTATAGTACTGTATTATCAGCCTAGTATGGGGAGAGTATAAGTGTGCCTATGTGCTTACCCTATCTCTGTGTGCTTTATTTTTAATTTGATTTTTCCTCTTTCTCAAATCATTTGAAGACTACCAGAAATAATTGTGCTGGCCATTAGCAGAGTCACTATTATGCTACCGGTAGAGTAAACTACTAAAGCTTCACATTTTCTGGAAACTAAAAATAGAGAGTTGAATCACACATGCAGACTGTCCCAATATTCCAGGCACAATTCCAGCATGCAGTAGAATGTATTACTTTCAAATACAACCAGATATGAGAACAATAGTACATTAAACAATCTTTTCAAAGTTATCCGTAACAGTCAATACTACATTGCAAAATAGTTTATTGCGGGGATAATAAATACAGGATATGACTATAATCAGTATTTAGCCTTGGCATAATTTTCTAGTATATAAATATAGCCTGATTTTGAAGTGTGAAATGTCAGAGTGTTTAAAACACTCTGACATTTCACAGGGGTGACCTAAACTGTGTATCACTGTAACATCAAATGTAGATATACAAGTGCCTATAGGTTTATTGGTAAAAGGGGCCAACATATGATTTTGCAAATTAAAAAATAACTTGAATTTACTTGTGAAAATAAGCATGGTAGGATGAAATACCAACATCTCTGTCTTCTGCATTTACTAGGGAGGGAGTGTACAAATTTGTGTTAGAGAGACCCTTTCCTGTGGCTGGGCTCAGAAATCAATAATAATTTGAGAGAAAAGACTTAAGAAAATTGAAGTCTTACGTAAATGCATCTAACAATATTAACTTGATTGAGGGCAGATGAAGCAAGGCATGTTGAAGACATGCATTTGCAGGGAGAGCAATTAGTAAGAAAGGAGATGGAGGACAAGGAAATTTCTTCTGCCTGGTCCTTTAATAGTTTTACTATCTAAACATTACTGTGGGTAAGCAGGGATTTCCCTGTGAAATCAAAAATGCAGTTTTTTTCATGCTATAGTTTACTTTGCCCAGTTAGACAGCAGCTATGCGCATGGCTAGGAGCCATCTCTGTTCCTGAGCCCATTAGTAGCAAGGCAACGGAGGGGGGAGAGGAATAAGAATGCTTTGCCCAAGCTACGCTGCCAGAAAATTCAATCCCTCCACCTTCCCCTACATGAGAACAGACTATGAGATGTTGCAAGCTCTCTGAAGCAGCCTTCTTTTGTATATCAAAGCAAGCCATGAATGCAAATGAAAATAAGAGCAAAGTAAGCCATAGCTAATATAATTAGCTGGATGTCTGAATGGATGCACTGCTAAAGCATTTTGAATCATCAAAGCATTATTGTTGTCTCCACTCTCCACAAGAAGATTCAGATTTCTGTTGAGAGGTTTAAAAAACCCAAGACTTTTGAAAATTAAAGTACGAAGTGTGGGCAAGAAGAGATATTAAACAAAGGCAACTCTGGGCTGAACATTTATAATGAAAATTATATACAGTATTAAACGTTAAGTGCACATGTATCCATACCAAAAACATTCAGAAAGACGTTCATACTCAATTGTAAGGTCAGGATTAAATCAGTTAGGATAGTTATTACCCATGTATGACACCAGAATTCCTCTTTTGGGTTGAACTAAGCTTTTCAAAAGACTCTGAAGGTATCCTGCGAACACTCATATGTACAGAAACTTCTTTGCCTCCTTTTAATAAGGTTGGGAATAAACATTCATCTGAATCTCTCTTCCATACTAACCAACGTATGTGCTAAAATTAGCTAGAGAAGAATTGCTTGTAGTCTCACCGCTGGATCTTAGCTATGATGCGATTAGAAGTGATGGTGCCTCAATTATAGGATTCTGTTCAGGGAGTTGCTCTATTCCCATCCTCACCCTCTGCCATCTAGTTTCAGATAACAGTTTAAAATGTATTTATTCCCTCAGATACCTGTAGGTAATACTCTCTTAGAACTAAAGCACTTGAAGGCAGGACAAGAAGCAATGGCTGGAAACTAATAAAGGAAACAACCAACCTAGAATTAAGGAGAAATTTCTTGAGAGTTAGAACAATTGATCAGTGGAATGGCTTCCCTCCAGAAGTTGTGGGTGCTCCAGCACTGGAGGTTTTTAAGAAGAGATTGGATACCCATTTATCTGAAATGGTGTAAGTTTCCTGTTTGAGCAGTGGTGTGCCCATGCCTGTGCATGCAACCAGGTCCCTTCTGTTATTCTGTTTTTTTGGGTTAATGGCTAAATTTGTGAATCAGCTAAATAATGTCACTCTATTGGGAAGAAGAGCAGCATATAGTCAGTTAATCAGACAGACAGTTAAATTCTATGCCATTTGAGGCTACAGATGATATGCTGGAGAGAAATGCTAATGCATCTGCTTCAAATCTCAGATAACAGTGCAAAGGATATCCAAGAGATATATTCTTTGCACTGTTATCTGAGATTTGGAGAAGATGCATTAATAAAAATACAGTCCTTCTGAAATCCAAAGGCCAGACGTTCAGGGAAATAGTTGTTTCTGTTTAGAATGCTCACAAGTGGGAAATTAATTCATTCATTATTGAGACCTACTCAGTTTGCAATTCTGAATATTTCAAAGAAACACTAATCAGATTATACATACATTCTGACTTTGATTCTGTTCACTTTACATATGCATGTATTCCGTATTCCCAAATGCAAAATGATGAAACAGAAAATTAAATGTAGATAATATCAGAATGTTGATAAGTGGTAGAGGGGAACTAGCAACAGCATTGCTAATTTTTCAATATAAATAATTGTAATTTGTTGTTAAACCCATTAATCTGGAAGAATTATATTAAAGAAGGTACACAAAATTAGTGAAGGAATGCAGACATTCTGATGTTCCTAAATTGTAATATGATTTTTAATATTCGCATTTATTCTTAATTGAATGTAAGAACCACTCTGGCAATTGTATTTTCTGTTAAGGACTTGGACTGACTGGGCAATGATATTTTGTTACCGGTATGTTCTTTATTAACTAAGTCCAGAGTTTCTTCTAATATACAGACCATCTTCCATTCACTTTGTGTTAACAATTATGGCAGGCATTTTGCTCCCAATAAGAAACACTATTTTTTTAAATTCCAATTTCTTGAGTTACATTGTGATGCCATCTAGTGGTTTTAATGGAAAACCGTGAGGCATATCTAAAGTCCTTTTTATCAGATTAGTTTATTATTACTGAATTGGACACTTTTCTTAATGAAATAACATGAATATAGCTGGTGATTGATTTATGATTATAGTCCGCTAAAAACTCATTCAACGGGCATTCTAGCAAAACCAAAATGTAATCATTAATCAGTCACCAATGTGGCTGTGATCCGAACTTTCCTCAGAGAATATAACAGAAGACAGTAGGTGATATTTATTGTCTTGGTTCTCAAGCAGAAATCCATTGGCTATTGATGAAGATTTCCCATTAGAGTGATTTTGTTCCAAAAGATGAGGCTATATCTATATATTAGAACAATGGAGGAAATAACAACTTAAGGAATGGATATAAGGATTCAATATTTGATGTTGAATTGAATGGTAGGACTCAACTTGCACTGTACACACAGTGTGGGAAGGGAGAAAGGGGAGATATAAAGGCCAGCGGTAATTCCACCCACCGTTTTCTCTTTGCAGCTTCTTTTTTCTTTTTCATAATTTCTTTCCTGATGAGTTTGGGGAAATGATTTCTCTAGCTCCAACCACAAATCATGCCATCCCACCCCCTCCCTAGGAATTCAGCGGCAGCTCAGTCTTAGACATATCAGCACACTTGGTGTCACTCTACAAAAGGTACTTGTACCCATCTAGATTTTTTTATTTCTTAATACATAATTACTTTTACTCCATCTTTTTGGTAATAAAATTATAACTGTTTTTTCAGAACATATGGATAATGGACTTTTAAAAAAAACCCTTAAAAATAATTGTTGGCACAATAGGTAGCACAAAGAATAGCCAGTTATTTCTGGACTTCAGTAATTTCCTTTACTGCATAATTATTGAAATCAATATTTTTTAATATCTAGATTCCATTCTGTTTACATTCTGTATTTTTAAATGAATGTACCTCATTCTGACTCCATATGTTTTCTTTTAAGTTTTAGAAAACATTTTTTAATATGGTGTACCGATGGGAGATGCATAGCATAACGGATAGTGTAGAAACATTTTAAATCTACATTAAGAATCAAGAAATGATACCACTAGGAATCAAGCTCACCTTCCAATCCATCTAGAATTGAAAGGGATTGACAGATTTGGGAGATGATTGGTAATGGGAAGATAGTTTTTCTGAGAAGACAAAAAATCTTTTAAAACATTATTATTTTAGATTGGAGCTTACTACTTAGAACCAGACCATTTCAGTTTGCTGCTTGAGGCAAAGGAAAATATGTCACTTCCTTTCATTCCATGTATTCAGTGCTGCTAACTTAACATCTTGTGCATAAATCTTAAAGGAGAGGGGCTATCAAATATATATATATATATAGAAGTGCTGCACAAAATCTGAAGGGGCAAAACGTTTCTATAACTCGGTGTGAAAATTGCTTTTATGCAATGCCCTAAGGGGAGAAAATCCGTATCATCACATAAAACCCAGTTATTAATGCATGCTATTTAAAAAAAACCTAGCAGATTGGCCATTGAAAAAGAATGGGTTTTAAAATTTGATTGTTTTGATCCAAGACTACATTTTGTGCATTTTGCAGATATACCTAAGTTTGAATCATAACTGTTTGTTTAATTTTGTGGGCTGGTTCAAAGTGTGACTAAATTCAGATCCATTCCATAGTTTGTAGTTCCCTCTATTTTTACAAGCTACGTTTACAGTATTTTCACAGCCAATGTTTTATTCTGGCTCAGAGTTCTGGAAGATATAGTCCTTAACACATATGAAGGATTAGATAAGCACAGCTACTAGCACCTTCTCCAGTGCATATATAATATTTGATGTTATTGACTATATGCTGCAGTCCTTCCCACACTCCATGTATAGGGTGTTATATCTACAGCAGGTCCTTTTTAAACTCTCCGCCATCATCCTTGGCTTTTTGTCATTTTCAGGCTGAAGAAGATTGCAGCAATGCATCTTATTAAAATTTCACTTAGAAACGTTTATGCTGAAAACCTAAATGGAATCAGACAGGAGGGTACCACTTCACAAGGAAAAAAGATAAAGCAATAAAATATATTTTAGAAGAAGTATCAATATGGTGGAATGATACCGGTCAGATGCTATTTGGACCATAAATATTTTTATTAAAGGTGTCACCTTTTCAGGTCCCTGTCCAAAAAAAAAGCACTGCCAGCCTTGAAAAGATAAAAGTAAAATCTCCTTTGAGTTAAGCTCAACTTGAATTGAGTTTTCCTGGCAACAATACAGCAATGGTTTGACATTGAGATATGGTCGCATGCAGATTTGTTTGGAACAGATTGTCCTCCTTGTGGCTCATTGCGTCTTGGAGTTGTAAATGTGTAGTATACATACTTAAGAAGGAACATTCTTTCCTGAATCCAATATGCTATAGTTTCCTTTTAAGAAAATAGAGATATTTTTTTTAAATCAAGTTGACTTATTAGCAACAATTCAGCTGTATCATACATACAAATAGTATATCATTTTTAATTATGTTGATGTCTGATGCACCTGAAGGCATTTGCTTGCTTAATACTACAGTGGAAAAGATGAGTTCCTTTCAGAAAACAAAATTATTTTGTACAAATTGAGGGTTATTTAACATTTCCATAAACGCAGCACTTTTTTAAAAAAATGATATAATGGAAGCTGTATGAAGGCACACTCAAATTCCAGTGACGTATCCAATTGAGTTCTATTGCTAGAATTGAATGGCTTGCTTTAAATTAATTATGGCATTGTTTGTAACTCTGCTGTGGCCTGGGATGTCTTTACCTTCATGTTTCTCCCTATTTTCAAAATTCATTTTCCTTACTTAGCCACAATTGCTTCAGCCTCTTAGTTTAATTGTGTAAGTTCATTAGAGAATGGTAAATGCATTTCCGATGGTTTCTTATATAAACAACAGCACAGTATTTATAAACTGGAACAACAAAGGGTCTTTTTCTCAATAAGCCAATACAATAGTTCATATATGTCTCGTGTGGAGTGAAAACAAGATGAATCCATGTAAGAGTATCCATGTAAGAAGTTTAGGGAAATGGGACATTTGGGAAGCTATCAGTATATAACAAACACTGTATAGTAAACGTGTGGATTACAAAAAGTAATAAAGTTGGCTGAACTGGCGAAATTGAATATCTCCATTCCTGCTCTCTGCACAAAGGATTTAATCTTAACCTTTCTTAGATAAGTTTTTTTAAAGTTTTTGCTGGACATGAAGGTGTAATGCCTGAATCTCAAAATCCTAGGTTAGATTCAGACTCAGAGAAGCTACTTGAAGCTCCATAATATTATCATCTCCCATAAACTTTATATTCTCCCCTTTCTCACCTTTAAAAAAATGATAATAAGCTTGTATGTTCTTCAGTTCTTAAATTGCTGAGGGGCCAGAGAGGTCTAAAATCAGCTGTGTCCTGATATCAGATTTTTCTACAGTGTTGCCAACATTGTAGATCTCTGTGGAACTTTTTGCATCAATTTTACTGTCATTCCAGCCTCAGGATTTAAAACCAATCATTTTGATAAATATGATTGTAATATTGAGTATTGGTTCTTTTCTTTTTTAATGTGACTGTAATATGCTGCTATTTAATGTACATGGTAATGTGACCTTTTTGAAAACATTTTGCAAATTGGAATGGGGTAACAATCCACAATACCATTCCTGAAGTGATGCTCACATCACTGCTAGCAAGATCCCGTATTGTTGTCTTAATCGCCTTTCCAGTGTGCCTGACGTGTGTGTGTGTGTGTGTATGTTTTACCAACTAGCAAATGCATACTTTGAAACAGGGTGGGTTCCACTTACCTTCGCCAGCAGTTCGCATCGCAACATTTCACGCACATGCACGTCCCCTCGTGCAATTTTGCTTCCGCATATGCTCAGTAGCAGGATTCAACCCGAAACACAGCTGAGGAGCTAATCAGCTGTGCTGCAGGCAAAGAAATAAAGGTCAGTATTAATCCGGGGGCAGACGGGCGAGCTCTTTTTCAAGCAGCAGAAGAGGAGAAGCCATCCAAACACAGAAAAATTTGTCAAAAATTCCCAAAAAAAGATGGCGGCGCCCACAGACTGATACTGACCGAACTGGATCCATGACGCCATTGTCATGTCACCAGTGGGTCACTGACAGTTAGGGTGATCTGGTCCAAACTGGGAGGAACCCACCCTGCTTTGAAGTGATGTTTTCATAATCCACTAAAAGCAGGAAAGCAAGATTTACATTGATTAGACTGACTTGATGCAAATGAAGGCTGAATGGGTTCTCAGACATGGCCAGTTACAACTCAGAAGCTTCTGATAACTGACCTGTACCTACTTTGCTAATGTTTATGTTTATACCAATACTTACTATCTTGTACATGCTTGACAAATTAAATAAACAAACAAATAAATAAGTCTCCAAAGTTCAGAAGACAGACCTAAAGAAACTACTGGTATGACTATTTTTATTCAAGCTGAATAATTGCTGGGGAAAGCAGCATATTGTTCCCCACGTTTTTGGAGGGGAGGGGGAGGTTTGGAGAGTGCTTTTTGAAAGCAGTGCTGGTCCTCTGGAATGGTCACCCAGTAAAAAAAAAATAGGTTAGTTCTTTCTTTAATTATCTTTCAGAAACAGCTGAAAATTGTTCTAGAGGCATTCAGGAAGGTGTTAGCATAATCAAGGTTTATTATATAAGTTTTATTTTAAAGTCAACTTTGAATGTTTGATTGTTTATTCTACTCTTCAAAAAAAGTGGTGCATTGAGCAACCAATGTATTTTCAAAGTGCAGGTGGCTTTATTACATTCTACTTCAGATTCAGCTCCAATGTTACCGTCCTTATGAAGTTACCGTAAGAGAAAAGCAAAGTTTGTTCATTATTGTAATTTGTATCCTTTGGAACAGGAATGATAGAATTTATATTGATAACAGCAAAGCCATTTTGATTAAATTTGCTTTTAAAATTAAATCTGCTTCTTTAAATTCAGTCTCAAGAATATAGTGTTGTTACATAAGAACTATATGAATCAGAAAACTGGTCATTTGTCTGCAATATTTGCACTGAAAACGAAAGGATACAAATATGCATTATTCATGTTAGATCAAACAAATTGCTAACAAGTTGAAAAGTTTTATTAAAACTAATACTAAAAAAGCATTTTAAAACATTTTTAAAGTCTTGTTCTAATTTGTTCTGTAACACTAATTATTTTTGCTGGAAGTGATGCATAAGAGAGTAATAATATATTGAAATATGGTAGTTTTTAGAGAAGATAAACATATGTAGAAACATAAGCAGTATTATTACATAAAGAAATATTAACAAAATTTAATATTACAAAAACAAAAAAATGGAAATATTGAATGATCACAGTGCTGAGATAATTTGAAGCAATTTATTAGCACTTATTTAGTATTAGTATTATCTCAGTAATCCTTACAGTCTACGCTAACAATATCAGTGCTAATTAAGGATATTCCAAAGAGGTACATTAGCCAATGATGCTGTGTAAATTGCTTTTGTCATCTTATTTTTTTGGAATAATTAAGTTTCAAAGAAATGGTTGTGGATCAAAGACATGGCAAAACCCTAGAAAAGGGTAAAGAACCACACATTTGGGTTCTTTCCCCAAGGTGAAAATGAGTCACACACAAGTAGTCAGAAAGCACAAAAATGTTGAAATCGCATGTGATTCAGGCCACCAGCATTCCCTAAAAAGCAAACATGGGATATATGAGGCAGCTGAGTTGTTTACAGATGCCCCTTCAGCTGAGATGTCTACAGAAAGGGTCAAAAATTTAGGATGATGGTTTTGATGATATGCTTGAAACAACTCCTTTGATATGTGTGTAGAAGGGGCAAAGCCACCACAACTGCCATTTTGATTTTTTTTAATACCCCTGAAGAAAGGCAGGGAGAAGCTGGACTGAGGGAAAGTTGTAGCTGCTCTAAGAAAGAAAGGAAAAAGAGTCAAAGGGGAAACAAAACTGGATGGAGTTTAGGCAAAGGGAAGATGTAACTAATGGTGGGAGACATTTATGTTTAGCATTATTAAGAAAGAAATACCTTTTGAACACAACCATATCTGCTTATTCTTTTGTTGTTAAGAGCTTCTCCTGTTTTTCTCCACCATTATGAGACCAGTCAATTGACATATAATGGCTGAGGGGAAAGTCCTTCTATTCCTATTATGTAAATAAATGAGGGAATATTTATTCTGCTCTATCTTTGCCTTAATAGTTTTGAGATTGGAGACTTAAAAGCAGGATAATATCAAATGTAAGACTACAAACATGAGGTTTCTTTCCAATGGCAGAAATTCCAATGGCAGGAGCTAAATGTTGTCCCATTTTTGCAAGCTGAGTAATGGAGACATTTATGCCTTTACAGAGGTTGGAGAACAGGCTCCTTCATTCATGTGCAGTTGCAGTAAAACAAAATTAATTGGAGTAAAAGTTTGTTTTTTCTCAGCCATTCCCCAGTGGGGCATAAACAGTCCTAATTATTTATTCCTGATAGTTGCTGGAGTTAAAAAAGAAAACCTACGGATTGAAAACATTCACATTAAACTTGTCTCCCAGACTAACAATTTCCTTTTATTTTAATGTTTGTTAAAAGCAGCTTCAAATACATCTGTCTTTTTTCTTATTTAAAAGGCCAAAAAGCTGGTAATAGTCTCTTTTATACGTCAGTTATTAGTAGTCAGTCAGTGTGAAAATCTGTCTGGTAGAACTGTGCTAAATGGAACCTGGTATGACATCTGCTATGGAAAAAAAGCTGGTTTATGTAAGGAAAATGCTGAATAAAATGTACATAAATGGAACAATGTACAGCAATCTTCTACAAATCTATTCAAATCTATTCTATTATTTCTTGACCTATTGAAATCAAGAAAATGTACTTTTAGCTAAATTTGTATAGAGTGTGCATTTCCCCTGTTTCTGAGATGTTTTTGAACTTCTACTTAAATTGCAAATTGGACAATATACTTTTTAAAAAATCAAAGTCCAAGTAGTGTGTTTTTATTTATTTATTTGACTTTTTTCTATTCCCCTTTATTATTGTTTATGAATAACTCAAGGCAGTGAACGTATCTAATATTTCCTCATACTATTTTCCTTACAACAGCCCTGTGAAATGAGTTGGGTGAGAGACAATGACTGGTGCAAAGTTATCCAGTTGGTTTTTCATGCCCTAGGTAAGAGTAGAACTCACAGTCTCCTGGTTCCTAGACCAGCATCTTAAGCACTAGACAAAACTGGCTCTCACTTAGTGTATCTCCAATTAAAAATCATGAAAACATAGTGCTTTAAAAACAAATCAGAAGCCATTACAACAAACATGAAAGATAATATTACCATTAGACAGGACTATGCAAATTCTACTCCAAATATCCAGTGCTTGCATAAAGAAGGATATTTTGATCTTTAATAAAGAAACTTTGCACTTTGTGACTATTTTCTTCTTTGGAAAAGGTAAACTGAGACTTGATGGTGAGCATATGTAATATTAATAAACATCCAAGCAGGGGTACCTATCAGAATAGGAATAGAATAGCTGGAATGGGAGACCTTGATTGCTTTTTTAAATTGAAAAGATTTAACCAAATGAAGTTTGATTTTTTTTAAAAAAATTCTTCAAATCCTCTGGGAACATTTTAGAGCCCTGGGGGTTGGAAAGAGGAAAACAGAATTATACTTCAATACCGTGAATCAGATAAACTCAGGGCATTAAAGAGTAGGTAGCTATTTGTCAGCACCCTTCAAGGAATTAGAGCAAATTACAAATCAATTTGTAAACACCTAGAGAGAAGCATATCCATTCTTTAATAACATAGCTAATGTAGTAGACTGAAAGACAAAGTCTGTGTAATATGTCTTGATTTCATGAGACATTTGATGGAGGCTGGAAGATTAGACTGGAAGACAGAATCAATGTTGGAAGGAGGGGTTTACCCAAATTGTTAAGAAGTCAAATCCTGCTTTTTACTCATCAATGATTCACTATAAGGTTGGTAAGAGGATGTTTCTAGGTATTATGCCAACAGTACTTATTTGCTTGAAATGTCCATTTATACATTGGCAGATAATGCAAGTTTAAGTTAATCAGTTGCATTTCCATCATATAACTTCTTCAGTAACAACCTTTGCTGATACTTCACATGTTGACTTTTTATACATTTAGACCAGCCTGATATCTATACATAATATAAAGAGATTTCTAGAAAAGGAAAGACAGATTATATATCTATAATCATGATCTTACAATGACACTCTGTGCACTTGAACAACTGATGTAAATTGGAGGTAGGGTCCGGTGAAGATATACTCTCCATGTCCCTTCTCCATGGGCTGAGATCTTTGTCATAGTCACAGTTGTTAGCTTGTCTTTTCCTGTGGGGTCTATACAAAAAGAGAATGCACGACAAGCAAAGATTAGCTCTTTCTCCATGCTCTTACCTACTTGTGGTCAGGCTTCAGCTACTAAAAGAAAAAGGAAAGAAAATAATAATTTAGGTTTGGGGCAAGTCATCAGTGGACCTGTGCTGAAATGTGAGATTTGGCTAATGTCCACCAATGCCATTCATTGACACTAATAAATTAATAATCCACTACAACTTTTTTGGCCATTGCCTGAACTTTTTAAGATTTGGTGTAGCAAGACAGCAGACTTAATAGCTGGATAGAGAGGAGCTTGTATTCTGCTCCAGTAGTTTCCTCATATCCTGCTTATTCATCACAATCACTACTATTTCTGAGGGAGCTCACAGAAATATATAATGTCTCTATGAACAGCATGGATTATGCAGCCCCACTCCCCTCCAAAGGGTGCTGCAATGTACAAATCCTTCCATTTACTTGCATGTGCAATGCACAATCATGGAGGTTTTACTAGTCAAGCCTATTAAGACATCTAACTTTCTACTCGCATCTGCTGACTGTATCAGCAGCTCCTTGGGCAGTTTGAGCTTCCTGAATTGGCGCAGAAAGAACATTCTTTGTTGTGTTTTTTTGATGATGTTTTTGATGTTAGGTGTCCATTTTAAATCTTGCGATATGGTCGAACCTAGAAATATAGAAATTATAGAATGAATTCTATAATCTTACAGCATTCTAGAAACTGCTGCTATCTAT
>JANHGD010006368.1:176830-189356 GCA_027560375.1 Imantodes cenchoa
AGCGATGGCACCAGCTGACTATGACGGGGTGCCGGAAACCACAGCCACTCAGTCTTGGCAGGGTTGAGCCTGAGCCCGTTCCTCCCCATCCAGATCCGTACGGCCTCCAGACAGCGGGACAGCACGTCAAGGGCATCGCTGGTCTATCTTGTAGGGCTGATGGACTGTTTGATGCTTTTTTTTCTTTTCTTTTTTTTGTCCTTCTTAAAAATCTACTGTGTTTATTTATCCCTTAATGGAAGCGAGTTTTCAGTTTTCTTTTTAGGCCAAGTTAGTAAAATTATGAAGCAAGAACTCCTACTGCACACTTGATATCAAGGTTTGCAAGTGAGAAGGGCTTATCATTCCCTCCCTGCCAGTATCACAGCAATGGAGAGGATAAATGTCTAAAGATGTTGCCATTCCCTTATTTCCCTCAGTGACTTCACTAGGGACAAATTCCCTTAATAAATGTTCCTCCACTCATGACATAAATCACAATTCATAATCATAAGCCATTATTGGTCATTGTTCCCACCCTTTGGAAATGTCTGCCAAAATAAGCTAGGATAACTTCATCTCTGCTTCCTTCCACCAGGCAAACATGGGTGGGGTTTTTTTAATAGTTTAGTGTCTGCTAACTTTCTGCTGAAGTGCATTAGGTTTTAATTTGATGGGCTAGTGCTTATTTTTATTGTTTTAATTTAGAGAATTTTAATGTTTTAATTTTAACTCTATTGATTTATCTGTAGTTTACTCTGAGCTACCTTGAACATTATTTTTAGTGGAAATGTGGAGAGTGATGAAATTCAGTCATGCTAGAAAATTCAAATCTTAAAGTGATTTTGCATGAGAGGTTTAAATGCACTTCAGTTTCTTTTGCATTGCTTAAATTAGTATGATGGTTCTTGTTATTTATTAATTCATTTGTAACAGAAAGCTGAGAACAAGCATTCAAAGGTTGAACAACTCAGCTAATTCAAGTTTTAGAATCACATTACAAAGTTAATTGAAGCAAGGGCCATTTCACTCTTGAGGTATAAAAATATTAGAAGGTTTAAGGCTGTGAATCAGCTGGATGACTTGAGAAGTTGTAGGAAACACCTTGTCAGCTATCTTTAATGACCAGAGATTTAGCTGAGAATGTTTTCCAAGGAACAAAATACTAGCATTTATCCTTATAAGTTTTACTCTATATTTTCTGCATTAAACAATCTACAGTACTTGGGGAAACAAATGGAATGTCAAGATGGAACGATGTTAGTGCAAAGTTCTCCTTTTCATTTGATTTCAAGGACACTTTTTTAAATAGAATGATCTCCTTAACTATCCATTTGATAACAGCCACCATCTAGCTACCAAGAAAGAATGTTTTTCACAATGCCATTATATACCTACCAACACATTTGGAACTGCTTAGATTCTTTGCTCTGCTGTCTACCCTTGGAAGGATGAAAAGAATTAGAGGAAAGAAGTTTCCCAAAGCTGCCTGTAGCAACTGTCAAAATTCATAGACCCTACACTAAGCACCCATCTATAACAATTTAATGTCTGATCTTAACATGTAATATGGAAGGACACATGAGAAATGAAATTAAAACAAGTAGTCCTTACCTTGACCATTTCACCTTACATTACCATTTCCATTGTGTTATTCTGTTAATTATCAAATTGAGAACTGGTTTGATATATGTAAGCTTAGTATTTATGCTTAGACAAATGCATGATCAGATAACAAGATATTTATAGGACAAAACTGGTGTGTCTTTTTAAAAATGTTGGGTACATTCTATCATATTCACAGGAAACCTCTGCAAAGGAACAGCACTGAAATAGGAAGGAGATTTTGTACACACAGACACACAGACACACAGACACACACACAATCAAGAAAGGATTTTTTAATGATTCATTATCTATAGATGTCTCCACAGATTAATAATAATAATATTGTAGTTTAAGTTCTTTATATGTGTATCTTTATGCATAGTTAAAATAAAAATATTACACAAAGCTGGTGTCCATAAAAAGTAGGACGAGAAAAGGAGAATGAAGGATAAAAAATGTTTTCATATTTTTATAACATGCTTTTCTTTTAACAGTTGGACAAGGCTCTAGAAGAAGTCACAATGCAGCTTCAGGACACACCTGAAAAAACAACATATATTAAACAGAACCACTATCAGGAGCTCAATGATATTCTCAGTATACGCAATTTTACAGAAAGCAAAGGTATGGAATGAATAACGCCCAATAAAAATTTGGTTATATAAAAGGCATTATTTTGCATAATAAATGTCAGTGAAATTTTGTAGGCAACCTCATTAATACTGTTTTACCCAAGCAGCCTACAAAGGCAATAGTACAGAGATTTTTTAATCTTGATCTCTTTCCCATTCTTGGAACATAATCCACGTTGATCTGCATAACTCAGTTCTAATCTGTTTTATTAGTCACCATTCTAAAGTTCTCATACATTGCTCCCTAATCCAGATCCAGATCTAATATGAAGAGGTGAAAGGAATGAGACAGAACAGTTCATTCCTATGTAATACAAAGGAATGAATTTATGAATTAAAATAAGGAGATCTTTAATAAACTAACTTGAATACTGGGGCAATGAGGTTCAGTGTTTTCATTTATGGAGATTCTCAATCATCCAGATCATGGTTGTCCAAAAGATGCTTTTCAAAAGGCAAACGTACTTTCTTGGGTTTTTCCTTGAAAATGTTTTGCTTCTCATCCAAGAAGTTTCTTCAGTTCAACTGAGTTTATTTATAATTCTAATTTTAGACTGCTGATTTTGTGTGTTTGTGTGTGTTTGTGTGTGTGTTGTAAATGCTAGTTTGAGGCGACAAATTTCTTCTTTCTTATCTAATTTGTTTCAATCTGAATAAAAAATATTAGTATTTTGTAATACCACAAAAATTATTGTTGTCCAGTTGGAGATAGATTTTAACTCAAATGAATAATTTTGAGAAACAACATTGTAGTTTGTAAAATAATTATTGTATTGCAAATAATGTACTGTATAGAAAAATGTATCATAATGCTCCTTAATAAAAGTCTGAAAATATTTTTTGTCCAGATGGTGAAAAAACAGTGTTGAAAAATCATCTTGATCAAAATCCACAAGCACAATGGAATACTACAGAGTCGTCCAGAACAAGCAAAGATTTTATAGAAGATATCAACTCCCCAGAACAGTAAGTAAAGTAATTCTTTCTTGCTAGATGTTTGCAAGAATTAAAAGTATCTTAATTTTAAATCTGTATATCGATTATACAAAACATGTTCCTTAAAAATTCTTTGAGACAAAGATAAAAAGAAAGGCCTACAAGTCTTCGAAACTTCCAGAGAAGAAAAAGATTTTACTCCATAAAGATAAGCTGGAAGGAGTGAGGTAACTGGAATCAGGATGTATTTTTCTCTGCTTGATGTGTGCAACTGAAAGAAAGGTTTACCCAAAATTTGAAAATGTATTTTTTACATATATATAATGCTTAAGTGATTCTTAAACTAGGTAAAAGCTATTGAAAATGTATTTGCGAGTACCTGTATTAAGAGAAGGTTAAAGTAAATGATGTATTAGTTTAAAGAAAAACTGTAGGTTAAAAAAGATGTTTATAAAAGGAAAAAAAACTATAAGGGTAGTTTGGAGGGAGGGTGCTAAATGCAATATTGAAGTTTAAAGCTGTATGTTAAGCACTCAAAGAATAAGATGTATTAGAAAGTTTTGCTTTTTTAAAAAAACATTTTTGTGTATTTTTAAAAAGTTTAGCACTCTGAAGGAAAGAGGAGGGTAAAAAATAAAAGAAAGGTTTTTTTCCCATCTTTTTTTTTCAGTAAGGCCAAAGAATTTGAAAGAATACAATACATTTTGTAAATAAAAATGGTGACAGCTCACAAAGGTTACAAAGTGCAAATAGAAATACACATTAGTTCCATAGCAAGGAAGATAAAGCACGAATGGTCCAGTGGATGTTCTGCTCATTGTCCTGGGTTTGCCAAACTGACTACATAATCGTTTGAGGTTGTAGTATAGTTCCCATTGGATGCATCCTAAAGTGAGGGGCCCTTTGCTAGCAGCCCTTGACAGTACTGAATACCTGGCTAAATGTCCTTATTTTTCTGTGTTCTTTCTGCACAGCATACAGCGGCGACTCTCTTTACAGCTGCCCATTCTTCATCACGCTTATTTGCCATCCATCGGAGGAGTTGATGCCAGCTGTGCTAGTCCATGTGTCAGCCCCAGTGCCAGTCCACGGCACAGACATGTGCCACCATCTTTTCGTGTGATGGTCTCTGGCCTGTAGGAGGACATCAGAGCTCCCTGAACTGCTTTTGGTACTCAATGGCTGGACTGAACGTCTTGTGTCGAACTCTTGCCTTCTACATATCCTTACTCTTACCACAGAGAAACTAGTGCTATAAGGCCACTATCAAGGGAGGGCCAGCTCCGCTGCTGGGAAAAAAAATATGTAAAGCGGAGATGTTAGGCAGAGGTTGATCTGCAGCCTTACTTGTGGACATTTTTATTTCTTTGCAAAGACAGTCACCAAAACCATGTTTCTTCCCAAATTTCTATAGGAGGCAAGGTGGCTAAGAAATCTAAACTTGACCAAAAAAATAATAAATACAACAGACCCCACTGCAGCATCACTAAGCTTTATACTGCTACTGAAACTGTGAAACATGAGAAGAAGAAAAGGAAAATCTCATCAAAAGCGTGCTGAAGTTACTAAGATGTATACCCTATGAGGGATTGTATTCAGCTTCTGGAGACCATAGTTAGCTGGGCTGACCTTAATTCCTGGAACTAAACTCAGTGAGGAAATGGAGACTTTTAGGAATAGTTCCAGCATCACTGAGATTTGCACGCAGTCCAGGTCATACAACTAAATATATGCTTGGAGCAGAAAATGCTTTGGGGGGAAGCAAATCCAAGGCTAAGATTTTAGAGTGCTATGGTAGGCATCCCAGGTTTGGGGAGTGATACTCTTTCTCCTGCGAAGACATTGGGCTTGGTTGAATTCTGGGGTGACTTTCTGCAAATGGTAGAAAATCAGGTCTGACAGTGCTTAAGGCTGAGGATTGCTACTGAAATCTTCATATCATAAGGTGGATTTTTCTCCCTGAGTTTGCTTGATTTAAACCACAGCATAATTACAGGTACAGGTAATTGAACAGAGGAACAAGAGGGGTAGGGTCCTTAAGCACCACACTTTGCTGCTGCAGTTGAATTCTGCAGAAACAGAGATCATACAGACACCACCTTTGCTTCACACCTATGTGTGTGAGAAACAGTGGTTGTTGAGAATAAGATAGGCTGAACCAAGTTCGCCAGTGTTTGGCTAAAACATACCCTTTGGGATTTGAGTTTTTTTTTAAAGACAAAATCACAAATATGGTGTACAGTAATTTGAAGCAAAATGGTTTTTCTCTCTTGTAAATATCACCTAAGAGAATAGATTTAATCTATTTCCTTCCTGGGAGCAACCGAATCTGCTATTAATTAGAAAGCAACATGAGAGAATTTAAACGAAATGGGCTTCCATAAACTTACTGTTAAGATTTGATCCACACATGTGCTGCTTGTATCCTAGTGGTTCTAGGACAGCTTGCTAGGATTAAGATTACTGGGCATGCATAATCCAAAGAGAGGCACCTGGGTCCTTTACAATTGCATGGCATGGGGAACTTCAGGAGATGCATTTCTTTCCTGACCAAACACCTGAGAAATGCTACATTGGATGAACTTCCAATTGCTATGTAGTTCTGGGCCACAATACCTTCACTGCTGCAGGTTGTGCATTCAGTATGGGAGGAGCTTAAATACAAGGGTTAAGATTGCCCTTGTCTTACTGCATCCTAGGATGTTCGAGTGAAAGCTTAAGTCTACGCTTTTTCATGCCTCTAGGTTTGTTGATTTTGTTTTTAACTAGTGGAGCTGCTTGTGACATATTGTATAGTTCCACCAGTTGAAATGTGTATCGTTTGGGAAGGCATCAATCACACAGTCTGTCAGGATGTTGAGCAAGCTTAAATCCCAATGCATGCTGTGATAAAGATGTGCCTACCGTGTGAAAGGCACAAAAGCACACTTCAGAACCTGATTGTTGCAGAAGATATGCAAAATACCTTTCCCCACCAAAAAACCCCCCCTCTATTATTCCTGCATCCCAGTAACATATTGATTCAGACCATTTTGTATTGCTGTTAAAATAGCAAAATTAAAAAAATCTGGCACGACCTAAACTATTAGCTGGACAAGAAAAACAAACAAACTAAGCCTGTCATATCACTTTCATTTTCCTTAAACACCATTCTCACACTATAACGGATACTACTTTGCCAAACTGCACTGCTCAACATTGGAGCCGGCCACCTTTTGAAAATCATACATTAATCATAGCTTGTAAAAGAAGGTCTGGTGAAGAAGAGGTAGTTTTATTTCTATTGCACTTTCTGTCCCCACACAGGAATGAACCTGTTCCACAAACGTCCCCAGAATAGCGTTTAGTATCTGCACAAGAAAGAGATATGCCAACCCAGTCATTGCCGATGCCGCTGATCCTACCTGCCTGATTATACTTCCCATGAATCTTAATCCCTTGAAGGTATTAACAGAAATGCTCCCTGAACACACGTCATGGAGAGGTCAGGAGGGGATCTGGAAGGGTTAGAACCACAGTGAGTAAATTTACCACAAAGGAAGTAGAACACATTACTCCGTTTGAGCACTAACCACTGAAGGTGTTGTCTGGTGTGGGTGTGCACATGCCTGCACGCACTTGTGCGCGTGCATGTATGTATGTTAACAGTATTCTCTTAATGTATGAATAAACTTCATCAGGACTTTATTTAATACAAATAAATATTACTTTTCAAAAAAGGACAATAATACTGTATATAATGTATACACAAACATTTCTGTAGAAGATATTATTCCAACATAGCAGGAAACAAAACAAAAAAAATCAAAAGTATTGGACTCTTGGCGGTGAGTGTGTGTGTCTGTAACTCTTTGTGACTACTGACTGTGTGCTGTTTCTTAGGTTTAAATCACGCAGTACATTCTTTGTCTAAAATGCAACTGTAGTTTCTCCCACAAGTTTTCTTTTCTTTTCTAATTTCCTGCAGAAAATAAGACCCATAAAATGACTATAGCTACTCAATGTTTCTGGGTTATTTTTAATATCCTGCAGCAAAAATGTCCTGTAAAAAAATTATGATGAGGCTATGCCCCAATGGCATTTTCCAACAACGACAGTGCACAAATGCTTCAACCCAGACTGGACCAGTAAGAATTATTTTTTAAGAAGCATCAGAGAGGAAGAGTGAGAGAACTTGGAGAATTTCTTGTATACCCCTTATACTGCATGAAAATAAATTTTTAATAAATTGTTGCAAAAGAATCTGTTTTATTAATAAAATAGAGAAAACATAATTACTACTTGGTGATTTCTTTGCTGAATTTTAATATACAGCTTTGTTATTTTATTTTAATGTACATAATGTACCACACAGGAAACTTTATATATTTCCAAACTGGATTTGACTGGATTTGTGTCAGGTGTTATAGAACTTATATCAGTTTCTACTTGTTTATCTTCTTATAGCTGAACTTCTAGAGTGACATTCAAAGTATAACAAATGAACACAGGAACAAACAACAAGAAATATAAGCCAACTACTGCATCGGAAATCTTTATGAAATACTGGGCATTTTTTGTGTGTACTTTTTTGTCTGTAGGCATTCTTTGGAGACAGTCAGAAATATAGAACATTACTTTTATGTTTTCAGATAATTCAGTTTTAGCGGTATGAAAAAAAACCTCTCTGGTTCATTTATGTATTTTGCACAAGAAAATTTATATTTGTCTTCATCCTTGTTAAAACTACATTGTGATGACTAATATGTAAGAAGTGATCCATTGGTGTCCCTGTATTTTTAGCCCTGTTAAAATGACATACCACATGGACAACACAGATATTATAGATATTCAAGGATTTGCTTGCAGAGTCCTCAGGAGTCCCGTTTAATCATAGCTAGATTAGGGGGAATAATCACTCCAAAGTTGCTACTAAAAGCACCAAGACAGCAAAGTCAACCAAGACTATTGATGAGGGCTTAAATTATCATCCAATCTCAAAGTTCCTGAGGCAATAGCAAGAAAACAACATTGGAAGATACTGAAATCACTGGGAGAATACAAAAAGCACTATAACTCTCCAGGATTAATCCTACTCTCAGATTTATCGTGTATACTAAACCACGAAAAAAATTTCTTTTAATAGTGAAGGAACAAAATCTTCTCCCTAGGATGAAGAAAAGACTTGATATTTTCTATCTCCCATATGCTATATGGATTTATTCTCGTGTGTCTGTGTGTCTGTGTTTATACTCACTGCTCAACCTTATTGTATGTGATCTTTAAAATCCTGGATTAAACCTTGCACTTCTTATCAGCCGAAAAAAATGAAACAAATATGAACATAAGGTAGTTTTCATTTAGCAACCACAACTGGGACCAGAACTCAGTCATTAAGTGAAATAGCCAAAGTGAAACTGCAACTGTGATTATGAGTTTCTTCTTTCCTTTGCTTTAAAGATCTGCAAAATAAATGCAAGGCTTGGTCATAGTTATTTTTTCATCACATCATAATCGTAAATAGTGTCTAAATTAGGCAGTTGCCAAATGAGGACTACCTGTATGCATCTCAGGATTCAACTTTCCCCATGTTTAGCTGCAATATCTGCAACTAAATATCACTCTCTCATATGTAGGAATCTTGGTTCATTCCTTCATGGTGAACTGCTTCAACCCAAGAATACTTTGACAGGTTTCTAACTTAAAGGGCCGTTGGCCTACCTGATACGCTCCTTCTCGTATGGTGGAGATAGCATCTAGACTTATCCTCATCCGTTCATCTAATAGGACTGAGTCTTTTAAGCGGTTTATTCCTGCCTGTGTGCCAGCATCCCCAGCTTTATGAAAGCAGAAGACTGACTCAGTGTGTGGTGTTGCTTACAGGTAGGTACTCCTCTTAGGATGGTATGAAAATATAAGGTCAGTTCAGAAAAAAACACAGGCATGAGCCAGGACCAGAGAGAGAGAGAGAGAAACAGGGTGGGGTTAGATGCTATCGCCATCTTAAGAGAAGGAGTATATCAGGAAAGACCAACGCCCTTTCTCCATAGAGGGTGGAGCTAGCATCTAGACATGGGACTTACTAAAGCAGTGTGTCCAAGGATGGGCTGGTCCTGGTTCAGGAAATATTACTGTGAATGCACCCTCTAGGGCACCTTGCGACCCAAGACCATGTCCACCAAGGTGAAAGCGTCAATTTTATATGTCTAATGAAGGACGATGGAGAAGCCCAAATAGCCGCTCTACAAACCACCTTGATGGAGCCTTGAATCGCCCAGGCTCCTTTCGTTGCAGTGCTGCACGTGGTATGCGCCATCACTCAGGGATGGGGAAGTGACAACAGATCGAATGCCTTGGCGATGTTGTCCCTCAGCCAACGCTCAATTGTAGAAGGAGTTACCTTGTGGCCCATTGTGGATGGCAGAAAAGAAACAAATAGGGACTCCATTCTCATGGATTTGAGCTGTGTGTTGAATGTAAATTCGCAGAGCCCTGCGGATGTCCAATGTGTGCCATTTTTGTTCCAGTGGATGGGAGGGGTTAGGACAAAAATTAGGAAGAATGACCTCCTGGGTCCGATGGAACCAAGAGTTGATCTTGGGAAGAAAGGATGGGTCCAAGCGAAGCACCACCCTGTCCAGGTGAAAGATGCAAAGGTCCTTACGCACAGAGAGCGCTGCAAGTTCCGAAATCCTCCTGGTGGAGGTGATGGCTACCTCGAAGGCAACCTTGCAAGTGAGGTGACAAAGAGAAGCCTTGCGTAAGGGTTCATATGGTGCCACCGTTGGAGAGTTAAGAACCCTGGACAGGTATCCTGGTAGGGTATCTGTGGATGACAGGTGGACACAGATTAATGGCCCCACAGATAAATCTCCTTACCGTGGGGTGCTGAGCCAATGACTCCAGGGAGCCACAGGATAACACAGAGGATAAGGCTGCCCCCTGCCTCTGGATGGTGTTAGAGTAGAGCCCCTTATCCAGACCCACTTGCAGAAAGTCAGTGATGTTGCCTATGGAGAGATGCATGGGTGAGCAGCCCTTTGTCATGCACCACACACTGAAAGCCTTCCAGGTGGCAGAATAGATGCGTTCGGTGGAAGGTCGCCTGGATGTCTGGATTGTCTTGATGGCCTGGCGGAGATGTTCTGGCACCTCAGGGTGCACCGCTCAATTGCCAAGTGGTCAGATGGTACCACTGAGGATCCAGATGGATCAGCACCCCCTGGCTGAGTGCAGAATTGGTGACTGGTATTTGCCAGGGCTGTGATATTGACAGGGACATTAAGTCTGCAAACCAGGCTCTACTGGGCCAATGAGAGGCCAGGAATAGGACTTCCGCTCTCTCTTCCAGGATCTTGGTATGACTCTAGCCATTAGGGAAAGAGGAGGAAAGGCATAGAGAGGCCGGGAGGCAAGTAGCAGCACAGAGTGTCTGTCCCCTTGGTGCCCTGGGTCTTGTACCTTGAAAAGAATCTTGGAAGCTGAGCGTTCTCCGGGGTGGTGAACAGGTCAACCTGTGGAAACAACTGGTCAGCTCGCGGAAGATATCTAGATGCACTCTGCGTGGCCTATTTCTGACCAACTAAGCCAGTCCGCTTGAATGTTGGAGATGTGCTGCCGAGACGGACAGCAGATGACCCAGTCTCCTGGCCTCCCACATGAGGGAACAAGATTTTGTGCCCCCGTCTGTTGATGTTAGCCTTGGTGCTCATGCTGTCTGTGAGCAACAAGATGTGTCTGCCGGATGTCAAATGTTGTAGCTGCTTCAGAGCAAGGTAGACATCTTGCAACCCTAACATGTTGATGCTGTGACCTGCCTCCACTCTGATCCAGCGACCCTGAACCATTGCGGCCTGGGAGTGGGCACCCCAACCTGATAGACTAGTGTCCGTGGTGACTACAAGTCTCTCCGGAACGTGGAAAAGACACCCTTTGGATAGGGCATCCGAGGACCACCAGAGGAGGGAACGACGTACCTCCAACAAGAGGCGAAACCTCACTGTCGAAGAGGCACTACTTGACCTCTGAAATGGGAGAAGAAACCATTGAAGGTCTCTGGAATGGAGGCGTGCACAGGGAGTAATTGATATACACAAGATTATTTTACCCAGGAGCGTAGAGATTGCAGAAGAACCCTATGTTGAGGCCTAATTACAGAGACCAGGTTTTTAATACTGTCCCATCGCTCCTGGGAAAGGTACACCTTACACTCCAGGGAGTCCACAATGGCCCCTAGGTGGTTTAAGTGAGTAAGGGGAGAAAGATGACTTTTGTCAAAATTAATGGAAAATCCGAGGCAGCGAAGGATGGACATGGTTGCCTGGATGTCCTGCACCGCTTGGTATCTGGATGGGGCCTGAATTAGTATGTCATCGAGGTAGCACTGGATGTGAATGGGGATATCCCTGAGGTTTGCTGCCATGACTGATAGGACCTTGTGAAGACCCAAGGAGCCGAGGATAAACCAAACAGAAGAGCAGTATATTGGAAGTGCACTCCTGCATAGCAAAATCTGAGATATTGATGGTGAGATGGCCAAATTGGAATATGCAGGTATGCTTCCATAAGGTCTATCAAGGCAAGGAAGTCTCCCCTTCGGATGCTACCAAGGATAGTCACCGAGTGCATCTTAAACTGCCTGTAGTGAACAAGGCGTTTGAGGCGTTTGAGATCCAAACTAGCTCTCCAACCCACCCCCTTGAGGATTTTGGGACTACAAAAAGAATGGAGTAGTATCCCTGCCCTATTTGGTCCGCAGGCACCCTCTAGATGGCTGGAATGTCCAGAAGGTGTGCTATGGCCGAATCCATGAGACCCACTTAGCAGGATTGTTTGACACAGGGCAACATAGGAAAAACCTTGGGGGAGTGGAAAGAAATTCAGCGGAGAGACCTGATCGAATGGTCTCCTGGATCCAGGCGTCTGATGTAATCTCCTCCCATCTGTCAGCATATATTAGGGTCTGGATGGGGGCGAACAGACTCAAGCTCAACCCAGACAAGACCAAGTGCCTTTGGATGTTGCCCCCCAAGGGTGTGGACATCTACCCTGCCTTGGAACTGGGGGGAAACAAATTGAACCCCTCAGAGCGGCCCCGCAATTTGGGTGTCGTCCTAGATCCGCAGCTGAAATTAGACCAGCATTTTGCAGCTGTGGCTAGGGGGACCTATGCACAAGTTAGACCTGTGCACCAATTGCAGCCCTTCCTTGAGCGGGACGCACTCCTAACAGTCACTAATCACCTCTCGACTTGACTACTGTAACACGCTCTACATGGAGGCTACAGTTGGTCCAAAATGCAGCCGCGAGAGTAGTGGGTGTCCCTCGATACACCCACTCTTCTTCCATCCTCCGCGAGCTGCATTGGCTTCCTGTTGGCTTCCGGACGCAAT
>JANHGD010006368.1:345752-361122 GCA_027560375.1 Imantodes cenchoa
GGGGGGATGGGCACGTGGACACATTCTGCCACACCCACACAAACCCCTTTTGGCACGCAAACCCAAAAAGGTTCGCCACCACTGATCTATACCATTGCAGCATCCCCATGGTCATGTGATCAAAAGTCAGAGGTTTGGCAACTGACTCATATTTTTGATGGTTATAGTGTCCCCAGGTCATGTGATCGACTTTTGCAACCTTCTGACAAGCAAAGTCAAGGCGGAAGCCACATTCATTTAACAACCGTGTTACTAACTGAACAACTGCAGTGTTTCACTTAAGAACTGTGGCAAGAAAGGTCGTAAAATGGAGCAAAACTCACTTAACAACAGAAATTTTGGGCTCAATTGTGGTCATTAGCCGAGCACTACCTGTATAATGCAAGTTTCTGAGTGATCCAGTCAGAAAGCTGTAGAAAAATTGTTCCGAATTATTGCAGAAATTGTCCTACAATTAAAATAACTGTTTCCTCCCAAAAAAAGTAACCCCTAACTAAAAAGTGAAATGTGTATCATCTTTTGGCCTACTTGTTTTCTTAGGCTGGCAGTTTTACTAGCATAACTCATAACCTCCTCTGAGATAGATGTTATTTTCTAGATGCACAGCAATTAAGGCCGAGAAAAGTGTGTTTTATCTCTGCTACATATAATAGTCAATATTATAAACAATAGCCCAACGGCAAGCATCCACATTCATGCAGTGAAGAAGACACACCCTGTCTTTATAAAACAAGGAAGAGACCATTAAGTAACAGTATGAAAACAGGAACTTCGAACCGGCAGTAGAGAGAAAAGAATTAATGGGAGGGAAAGTGCCTACAATTAAACTATACAGACAATATCAATAGTATGAAAAGTAAACAGAACATGCAGCTGAAGCAGTGTACCACTTCAATAAACAAAGGAACTTCAGTTCATGGAAGCAACTGTAAACCTTCAGTATTTCACCCCTGGATAAAGGGTGTTATGTGTGTGTGTGTGATTTCACAATTTTGTTCCATCATCCCGTACCTTTACATCTCTCATCTTCCCTGGAGGATGAGGAAGAACAAGAAACTGGCAAAAATTCCTCCACCAATGCAGCTCTGAGTATTAAAACAATCCTATAAATTTATGCTGAACACAATTTTATGTTCAAACACTGAGATAAGTAACATGATACCAAAACCTAATAGAATTCCTGCGTTTTGTAACAGGAAATATCCCCATCGGCTACATCCATGATCACTAGCATCATTGTGAAGCATTTCGGGTACCTATATTTAAAGAAACATACATAATTTTAAGTCATGCATATTATAATAAATGTTTCTACATACACTATGCAGTGTTTAATATTGGTAGCATTGATCAATCCTCTGTTATTATACATATAAAATCTGCTAAAAATATTGCAGTATATTCCCATCTGTAAAATATGCTCCTATACTTATTTCTAGGCAGGTAAGAATATCTAGATTTTTTTTAATGTCCCTGTAATCCTTTGCATTGGGGTGGAGTCAGGGTGACTGAATGGAACTCGAGTGTTTACTGGCCAGATGCCCTTCCTGATGCCTATGCAGAGTTCACAGCAGACAATTACTCATTGTGTCCAAGGAGACAAATATCTGCTGCTACCTAGGATCGAACTCACAGCCTCCTGATTGTGAAATGAGAGCTCCACCTTGCCACTCATATCTAGGAAATTAAGGAACCAAATTCATTTTCTTTATATTTCTATTACTGTTTTTCAGTAAATGACTTAATTTTCCATGCTTCCAGGATCCACTGATCATTATGTGACTTAAACGACTATTGTGGTTGGTTGCCTGTGATCAAATATGAGTTGAAAGTACTGTGCTTCAACAAATCTTGAAATTTTTCTTAGTATACTATTTCCCACCAATCCCCCACCCTCAATGCATTATTTAGAATGACTCCTACCTAGGAATATATATGTCAATGTTTCATTCTTAAAAGAAATCCAGGATAGTCCTCAGAAAATCATAACAATTGGATGAATGAATACATCTGACTATAACTGCCAGAATGGCCATGTTATTTGGGTAAAGTTTTTACTAAACTAATATTATTTCCCCACCCTATTCCCATTCATCTAATCACTACTTCTAATGGCTAGAGAATAAGCATATTCTGAAGTCAATGCCAGGTTAGTATTCCCATAAGAATATCTCATTGGCATTCCAAAGTATTGGAATGTTATTAATATCTATTAATAAGAATATACTTACCATATCAACAAGAGCAACATACATGAACAGCCCAGCAGTAAGGGCAAAGATCCACATGGAAACATTGTCAGCGTAATGGCCAATAAGTATCCCAGTAGCCATTCCAAGGTATGCCAGCATAGCTGAGAGAGCATTATAAAGAACAGCTTGTTTGACAGTCATACCAGCTTTGAGAAGTACAGCAAAGTCTCCTTCAAAAAAGAGATAGAAACATGTTTATATCAATCATTTATATTAAAATATCAGCATTCCACCCCACATGGAAGCCGTGTCAAAACATTATGAGTTTTTTTTTAAATCATTGGCTTTCATATAATCAGGTGCTTCAAAACTTTAGAATAATGGAGTCAAGCCTAAGCATAATTGCTTTTGTCATATTTTATCATTTTTATGTGCTTGCCGATAGGCAAATATATACAAACTAGGATTGTATACAGATAGGATTGTAAAAAACAGTGTCTTTTCCCAGGTTTTCATGATTGTCCCCCTCAGCTGGAGTACAACTCAAAAAAAAAAAAGACAGAAGTTGCTTTAAAGAGCAAGCAACTCATAATGTAGTATAATCACAGACTTCACAAATCTGAGTTTTTCCATTATTCTAACACATACTTCTACAATTTATATTAATGTGGAATAAAACACTTTGAAATTTATTTATTTATTTGTTCAAATAATTTCCCATTACAGGTAATCCTCAAGACTACCAGAATAGATGTAGTAGATAGGCAATTAAATTATATTAGCTTGTTGACGGATGTATTTGTTTGTCTTTTATTAAATGTTTATTTCTGCTTTACTCTACTGAAAAGTTTTATTGTACTGTTTAAAACTGAATCATCAGACCATGTTTGAAACTGTGACTGGTATTCAATAAATCCTAAATTCACATCTGCACCAATGGAGTCTAGGTTAGCCATACAGGTAGTTAAGAAGCATGGCGCAAATAAGGGAAGGTGTGAAGGAATTTGAGAGGGTGTGTAGCAAAAATGGGGAGTGTGCACGGGGTGTGGCATAGGTCAGAGAAGTTCATGAGAGGTGTGCAGGTAAGGAGACATAAGAGTTATTGCATGGATCAAGAAGCATGCACGGTGGATTTGATTTAAATCAACTCAATTTAAATCATAATTTTTAAAGAGCAACTGTTATCTTTAGATAGATTTTGATTCCAAAAGCATTTTATTAAAATAAATTTGATAAAAATAAAAATTTAAAAAATCATCAATTTTTATCCACCCTGTGCACGGGATTGTGTTAGTGGTCAGTGTTTGTGATCACAGAGGGGCTGGGAAAGGGTGCACATGTAGGGGTGACTTTCCCTGGAAACTTGCAATCTTCCCTTGTCAGTTTCTGCATTGACTGGGGAAGTCGGTGAAGAAAGTTGCACATGGCGATCACATGATTGTGTGATGCATGGCAACTCAGAAAGAACAAATGGGTTGCCAAGCACTCAGATCATAATCATGTGACTGCGGGTGTCCTGAGACAGCTGAAACTCTGAGAATTATTCATAAATAAGAATTATTATTCTTATTTAGCTCCATTGTAACTTGGAATGGTCACTGACTAAATGATCATAGATTAGGACTACCTATCTATGTGGAAGGGATCTTGAGTTGGAAGTTGACAGCTTAATAAAAACAACAATTCAATATCCAAAAAGCAAAAAGTTCATTTCTCAACAGAGATCATTAGAAAATGGAAAGAAACCTAATTTCCAGTATTGTAATGGCTTTATACAAATTTAAGAATTTGGAATATATTTAGAATACTGTGCATAGTTTTTTATGCTCTACAAAGTAAAAAAAAAAGTGATACCAAAGTACAGAAAAGCCATCCAGAATAATCAGATAATTAAAACAACTCTCCCATCATCAACGTAACAAGTGTCAGGATTAGTTTAGAAAAAGGGGAAAATTTGGAATGTGGAAAATGTGGAGGAAGGAATGAAGAAAGCAAATACAGAAATATATTTCTCAATCTCTCACAATACCAGAAACCCATAGCATGTAATTGAATTAAATGTAATGATGGCCATAAACCTAACTTTAGGAGGTGTACAGAAAAGAAACACAGAAAAATCTATGAAGAACAAGTTTATAAATGACTACTATAGATACAGGGGCTTTATAATTTATTTAGAAACAGAAGAATAACAGTTGCAATGTAACAAAAGCAGAGAAGGTTGTTGTTCTGATATACTTTGTGACTCCACTGTGTATGCTTGACAGGTTGCTGTGAGAAACAATTGTTTTCTCTGATCCGAGAAGGCAATTACATTGTGATAAACCTTAATAAAACGGTACATTACTGTTCAGCATTTAAACAAAAAACAAAAATAAATACTAATGAGTCAGCAATGGGAATTTGGGGCTTTATTAGTATTACTAAGCACTAGCAAATAAATAAATAAATAAAATAATAAACTATCACTCTGCAGTCGATATACCAGTTAAAGCATGGAAATGATATTTTACTGCTCTCTAATACGTATGTCTTACCCAATTCATGTGGCAACTCATGACAAAAGACTGCAACGGATGTACTTAAGCCACTGGATAAGCCTTCAGTGAAAGCAGCCCCTAGGAAAATTAATAAACATTATTAAAAAGCAATCACACTGGAAAATGCAGGCAAACCCAAAATAAATTTAAATTAAGAAAGAAATCAGCATTGTGTATTGTATAGGTGCTGTATTGCAAGAACCATGGATGAAATCATACAAAGGAAGAACAAGAAATAAATGACTAGTTATAAGAAATATGCTCCCTATAAAGAAAGGTTTAAAAATACATCAATTTTCTGGACAAAAGCTATATACTTTCAGCTAGCCCTGAGGGCCGTTCTTATTCCTATTTCAGTTCTAGTGAAGAGAATCAATTTCCTATCTGTGTACTTGTCTAGAATTTCAATTTAAATGAAGAGCAGTTTACAGTTAAATGAAAATCACAGGACTACAGCTTTTAATAAGATACAATCGGATAAAGAGCTAAGGCAATAGCAACATGACTACAGATAGTCTTCACTTAACAATAGTAATTGGAACCAGAATTTCTGTTGCTCGTGATACAATCATAAAACACTGCATCGCATGACCATACTATTTACCAACAATCATTCTAGCATCTTCAGTTTCTGTCATTAAGTGAATAACAGCAGCTTAACTGAAGATGTCACAAGGATGCCATTTGTGGCTCCCTTCTGGCTTTTCCCACTGACTTGGCTTGTAGAAATCCATCAAAGGTCACAAATGGCAATCATGTGAGCACAGAGAACTGTTATAATTGAAGACTGGTCATAACTACCATTCATTCAACACCATTGTAAGTTTAAATGGTCTTTGAATGAGTGGTTGTTAAGAGAGGACCACATGCAATTTTTATGTACTTTAAAACTAAGACATCTTGATTCTTGGTTATAACAGGAAAAAGTAACCAATTATTAACAGAGCCTATAGACAGGAAGACAGACAAATAAGATTCACGTCTACCAGTCAAGGTGACGGGGCCAGCTGTCAAAGAGGAACGGCTCTCCGGACCAGAACGCCGTTTTTGCAGCCGCTTCCAATCACCTGGCAGAGTCCCAGGTCCCTCAGAGGGGACTGGAAAAATAAGGTACCCTGCGGAATGGTTCTCGATGATGGTCGGGTTCGGGAGAAGCAGAAGCCTTGGAGAAGCCAGACGGGGGAAGGAGATGGCCCATAATGGCGGCTGCGAAGAAATGACAGCTGACAGCTGGACGAAGAGCAGTGGTGAGATAGTGGGACGATGGTGTGACATATCTGATGGAATTTGAGCCTGGAGATTCTGTGTGAGTGATTCGGGGTGAGAGAACTCCCCGAAGGATTTCTAACAAGAGGAGAAAAGGGGCCCTAAGAAGGAGGGGAGAAAGTTTTTTTTGTCCTGCGGAATAACGGCGAAAGGAAAGTTTGGGCATAGAAGGGTATACTACATTGTGATTGTACTGGCTGAAAAGTTAAAAGACCAAGGGTGCTTTCTTTTTCTTACAAGAACTTAAAAATGGCCAAGAAGAGAAGAGACACAAGCAATAGATGAGAGGGAAAAATAAAATAAAATAAAATATAAAGGATGCTGTTCCATGTTAAATGGGGCTTTATGCTAAATCAGCTAAGACATATGGATTTTGGCGAGAATTTTATAAATATATTTAAAGCAATTTACTCTAAACAAGAAGCCAAAGTAGTAATTAACAGAGAAACAGCCAAAAGCTTTCAGATTCAAAAAGGCACAAGACAAGAGTGCCCACTATCACTGTTATTGTTTGTATTATCATTAGAAGTTTTGACTAGAATAATTCAGAAAGATGAATGAATCAAAGGTTTAATGATCAAGAAGGAAATCTTTAAAGTGCAGGCCTTTGCAAATGATCTGGTCTTTATTATTGAAGAGCCCTTACAATCTGGTGTAAGGCTATTAGAAGTGCTGGATGAATATGGTGAAGCAGCAGGTTTTAGGATTATTAGGGAAAAAACTAAAATGTTAGCTAAGAATATGACTAAATTGCAAGAAATGAATTAGCTGGGAGAATAAATACTCAGAAAACAAAGAAAGTGAGACAGTAAGATGTGCTACACTTAAAGGAGATAACTACAATAAATTAATTGAGCATATCAAAGCGGATTTGGATAGGTGGACAAACTTGCAACTTTCCTTCATGGGAAAAATTGCAACAATTAAGAATGTACTACCCAAAATTCTCTTCTTATTTCAATGTATACCGATTAAATTAGAAAAGCTTTTTTTTGGAAATTTAAATAAAATTATATCTAAATTCATTTGGCAAGGGAAAAATCGAGGATTAAATTAAAATTACCACAGGACTCTAAGGAGAGAGGGGGATTTGGCCTTCCAGACTGGAAAAAATATTCTCAAGCTGCGATATTAACCTGGATAAGAGATTGGATAGTTAAAAAATAGCTGGTTATTAATCTTGGAAGGCCACAACATGCAGATAGGGTGGCACACTGTTCTTTGGGAAGGAAAATACAAGGCTCACCAGTAGTTCCAGAAGCACTACATCAGACGGGCACTATTAGATGTCTGGGTCAAAATTAAACGATGTAATTATATGAAAATTCTGAATTGGTTATCAATATTGGAGATGTTTATACACCCAAATTTTATACAATTAGGGAGAGTAATTACGTATAAAGATATATTAAACGTAAGAGGAGAATTGAAATCTAGGAAAAGTGTACATGAAGGTATAGAACTTGAATGGTGGGCATATCTTCAATTATAATCGCGATACATGAAACACAAAAAAGATTGGGGCATAAAAACTAGAGTCTAAGGAATTAGATAAAATTTTATTAGGAACAGAAGACAAGATGATAAAAAACCATATCATTATCTCCTGGAACAGGCTATGTTTGAAGAACAAGTGAAAGAAACTATGCTAACGTGGAGTAAAAACTTTGGCTATAGTATTGATTTAGATAGCTGGCAGGACTTGTGGGAGAGAAATAGAAGGCTCACAATAACTACCATGTATACAGAGAATCTATACAAGATGTTCGACAGGTGGCATCTCCCACTCAAAAGGCTACCTAAAATGAGCTTGAATCTTTCACCAGTGTGCTGGAAATGTAAAGCAATGCCAGGGACTTTTTACCATATGTGGTGGGAATGCCCGAAAGCTTGTGATTTTTGGTATCAAATAAAACAATGGCTGGAAGAGATGTTAACACAGAATATAGAATTAAAGCCTGAACTCTTCTTACTAGGTATTATAAAAGATAAATATGACAAGGGTACAATATACTTGATGTTACATATCTTAACGGCTGCAAGACTGGCTTTTGCACAACAGTGGAAAAATAAAGAAACCCCCTCAGAAGAGGAGGTACTAAACAAAATATTGTCTTGTGCTGAAATGGACAGGTTGATGCTGGAACTCAAAGATAAGAGTGAATCGGAATACTATGAATAGTATCTGGGATAAATTGTACCACTGAAGGGGGACAAGGAGGAATGTTGGGACTGCAAATCATTGACAGGTTGAAAGTGTAGAAATTTTATGTTTGCATTCTGTGACAAATGAGAATGGAATTGGTATTGATGTAATCTTCATAGATGAAAGAAATTTTGTGTTTGAACAGTTAAATTTGTACATATTGACATAGCAATAAAGAACTATTTGTTGTAAGGTAAAACCTTATGGAAATGTTTAAACTGGAAAAGTCACGCCATGTGCAATGTTTTTAATTGTATTATTAATAAAAAAACTTTTTAAAAAAAGATTCACATCTACCTAAGCGCTAGTTATGTTTAACAAATGAAACATGCATTTTAATGAATTTGGAATTTCTGAGATATTTATAAATTGGCTGGGAAAATACTGAGAATCGTGACAGGCTTAATTTTAACAAAAAAATATTTTTATTATTCCTTTTGTGCATTTACAAAAAACGTTGCTGCAATGTTGCTCTCCCATTTACATGTATGAACTAGCAGCCACAGGAAAGCCAATACATAAGCACTCACCAATTGCGAGACCATCACTGAAGTTATGCAGGCCATCTCCCATTATTACCATCCAAGCTAAGGTAGCTATACCAGCATCTTTCAATTCCTCACGTGAATACCGCTGGCTATGGCTATGTGGATGATGATTTTGATGGTGATGGTGATGCAAAATATGATGGTAGTCATGGTGATGATGACTGAGATGATCTGACTGCCCTAGAGTGTCATGCAAGTGTGAATGGCATTTGTTTCTACATCCTCTGGATTCATATTCATGATCAGCTGTCTCTTTGTGGATGGGTGCAATCATGACCTCTTCTTCTTCTTGTACCATGGGTTTCTGAGATAGGAAATTTGATGGCTCTTGAGAAAGTACCCCCAAATAATTTTCAGGCCCTTGGAGAGGAAAAAAAACAACCAACTCAAATAATTATACAATTGAAGAAAAAAAATAGAATAATTGCTATATAGCTAGAAGACTTTAGTTGTTTAATTTTCACATGTTTTTATTGGAAGTATACCATGCAAGTAAGTAAAGAATGTTCTGATCTACTTTATATTTTAGGACAAACTGATAAAAGGTAGGGACATTTTAACCATACATTATGCCACATGTTTAGAAATATGTTTAAAATATTTAGATTCATAAATGCATCTAAAGTTCAGGTTCCAACATGTGCCCATAATAATCAAGATAAATACTCATCAGGTTTCCTGTCTCACCTCATTTTGCACAAAAATAGATTGCGCTCATAAAAAAGTGACATTAATGAGAAAATAAAAATAATGATTATAACCTATGTATTTCATTTGCCTGGGGTTTAAAAAAAAGTGAAGATAATAGGGAGTGTTCTGGAACATTCTCATGACCTGATTTTGCCAGGGCCACCATGGCAACCTTAAAAAAAAAGCAGGATTTTTTTCTATTACAATGGAAACTATTTAGTAACAATTCCCGTTGCATGGTTTCAAAATTCCCGATGTGTCCACCAGCACAAATGGTTCTAAGCCCTTATCTTGCAGCACGTAAAAATCACTTAGAGAAGAAGCAATGCAAACTGAACAGTCATTTTCAAAACTTACTCCTAAAGACCAAATCAACTTCCAATGGATCAACATAGCACAGGGATGCCTCACTATATATATTTTTATTTAGCTAACTATTTATAGTATTTATATAATACTATAATTCTAGCGGAATCTAGAGGCACGAGGACAGTAAACATCAATCATCTCTCTGCAAAATCTTTGGGCAAGAAAAAAAAGGGATGGTGTATAGTAAGAGCCAATTGGTATAGTGGTTAAGGTACAATTTTAGAAACTGGGAGATTACAAATTTTAGTCCTGCCTCTGGCACAAAGCCAGCTGGATAGACCTCAGGCTAGTCACTCTTTCTCAGTGTTAGGAATCAGGTAATGATACAACGTTTCTAAAAAATGCTGCCTAGAAAATTGCAAGGCATTGTCCGGGCAGTTGCCAGGAATCAAATACTGACTCCAAGGCAGGAAAAAAAAGGGGAGGGAATAAACAAACAAATGACAATGAAAATAAGCTCTTATGGAGGAAAAAAGCAGGAATGAAGAGGTTGCAATAAAGAGAAACAGAGTCCTTTGGGAGATGGGCGGCCTACAAATACAATGAATGAATGAATGAATGAATGAATGAATGAATGAATGAATGAAAGAAAGAAAGAAAGAAAGAAAGAAAGAAAGAAAGATCATATTTGCCAAAATAGCTCTAGTAGCCTCTAGTGGAGAAATACAGGAAACTGCCAATAAAGTCTAAATCATTATAGTAATAATGCATGGTGATGAACAATTATGAAATTATTTAGGGATATTCCAAACAATTCCTGCACCACTTACACACCCTACTACAACTATTTGACTTTTTGTAAGGTTTTTCTTTATAACTGTGGCAGCCACCTTTCAAAACCTGGGACTGAGAAAGGAGCTTCTAGATTGTCAAGAACTGAGATGCATATTAGCCACCCTACTTCAAGTTTATCTTCCCTGTGTTAATATTTGGAACACAACAGGGGCTGAAAAAAAATGAAACTCTGGATAAATGCTAGGACAGCACTGTTTTATGACATCAGCAAAATGTTTCTTCGCCGAATGTGTCTCATTCATTACTCTCTGTAATGAAATGTTTTTATTAAAGGAAGAGGGCAATTCTCATTCACTTTTTAATATATTTGTCAGAGATGGGGAGACAACAAGGGGATCTATTGGAAGAGGAAAAGCAATTTCTCCTTTTTATATCCAGTACTGTATTAGAAAGTGAAATCTATTAATGCATTTAAGACTGAAAATAATATCATGTATTTTATTTTGGTTATTTTCTAGTGCTCTTAGTACCCACAGGAAAATTGTAGGCTTTTTCAAACTGCAAATAAACACATGCAAAAGAGAAAAAAAACATGTTTTGTATACAGGGATTTATATGCTTTATGCTACTTAAAAATGAAAACTTCCAAGCTAGTATACTATATCTCAGATCTTCTTATATTGTCATAAATACATTTCACAAAGATTTTAGAAGATATTTATACAAAGTTTATTGAAACTTACTATCATCTGCATCTATTTTGTCATCATTTGCTGAAACTTGAGAGTCATATTTAGACAGCTGTTTCTTGATTTCTGATTCATCATCATCATTTTTTTTCTCCAAAAAAAAATAATACACTGAAGTTGTTAACATTTTGCCTATACATCCTGAATGACACATATATCAACAGAATATAGAAATAGAATATAGAAAATATAGACAGTGGAATAGAAAATATGGACAGTGAAATAGCAAAATGTTGAAATTCATGTGAAATTTCTATAAGCAGACTAGTGTGAAAACCCCCCACAGATTTTTACTATTGTAATATTTCATTCAATTTTAAAACCTTACATCAGCTAGGACTTAAAATTCAATCTCAAATACACTTAAGGATATATCATTTTTTTTCCTTTGAAAAACTTCCGCTGTAATGGTGAAACCTAAGTGACACTATTACAGAAAAGCAATATCCAGTGAAAACATTATTCTATAAATTGGCTATAAGCATTACTTTCAAATAGTCTCATAGAAGAAAATTTAAGCAAAACAAAATTCTGATGAAAACCATTTCTTACCTTTTTTTTCTTGTCCTTAAACTGTTTAATTAATGTGATCAAGTGCTCAACAAGAAACATAAAATATAATCCTCCAAGGGCCGTAAGGCCTTTCCATGTAGAATCCAAATAAGCATTTTCTTCTGAACTTTGGAAAACTAGGTGCTTTAAAGGCAGATCGTTACTGTGTGCCATCAAAGGTTTTTCATGATGATGGTGGTGCTTTCCATGAGACTAAATGTGGAAATTCAAAAAGAAAAATAGTTTAGACAACACTCCATATAGAAGAAGATGAGATAGGATGACTAGAGAAATACTGATGTTTGTCAGCCCAACAACAGGGGTCCCCAATCCCCAGTCCATGGACCGGCACCAGGCCACAGTATGCCAAACTGAGCCACACAAACAAGCAAAGCACCATCTGCAGGATGTAGGCAATCCGCGAAACCACGCCCCTCTCCTGTCTAAGGAAAAACCTTTCTCCACAGAACCGGTCCCTGGTGCCCAAAAGGTTGGCGGCCACTGGCATATAGACAACAAAGTAGAAAAGGTGAAACTTGCATTTTATTGCAATCAGTGACCATCCACAAATAAGGCTGACAGACTAAGACCTGGGACGACCCTAAAACAATAAACTCTATAATTTCAGATAATACATAAGAATATGGAAATGATGAGATTATTGAGTCAAAATCCTTGTACTTCTTGCAAAAACTCCAAGAAAAATGGGTGTGTGTGGTGGAGGTGGGAGGAACTGTTGCATTAATTTGACCTACAGGATAGTGTTCACTGTCATTTAAAAAAAAGAGCGATATTTAATCTGTAACATAAAAATTAGTGAAACACTGACTATAACACCTCATACTATTCCAGGGATAAGACTCAAAATATATTCAGATGACTGTCCAACTACACATTTAGCATAATAGTTACATTTAGAAACTCAGAAGCTTCTTTATGCCAACTATGAAATATTTCTAAAATATACCAAATGTTTACTTATTTTTAGCCAAAATGTCACATAAATTGATCTGATTCCTGGAAGATTTATTTGCTTTGAATACAGGAGTCAGCTATGATACTAAACCTTTCAATCCCCTGAAACTGAATGACATAGAATAGCTCTTGTATTATTTGGCAAATCTAACCTGACCAGAAACCATAATTGGCAACATTAATTATAAGTTCTTTCCAATATTATTTGTGAACCAATAACTATAGTATGTATCCAAACTGAGTTTGAACCAGCTGATGCAACAAGCTTATACAAGGAATATCTATGTAAAAAACATGCCAATGATCCTGGATACCAAACGTAAAGGCAAAAATATGAAAAATCTCAAAAGTTTGGATTTTATAAATGTTCATATTCAATTATCTACTGACTCTCTTTCTTCAACTTCTGTGCCACAAATATTGAGCCATATAAAGTCTGTTACTAAATCAAATTGTTACTGGATGGCGTTGTCACATGTGCAAACTGCAATGCTATAAACATCCCATGATGCTTTTCTCCCAAAAATAATTTTTCTTTTCAATCAAAGAAGAAAGGAAGGAGAAATGTCTCCCTCGCATACATATACAAAGTTTCACAAAGCAAACTTTTCCTGAGAAATGCACAAACACTACAGTTTACAAAGAATTCTACCTGACAGGTTTTACATTACCATAAATGCTTATAGGTGGAATAAATAGTGAGCAGAAACAGAGACACAAAACAGGCATAATGGGACCTTCTGAGTTTTAATGGCATAAGATTGAATACACAAGGGGAGGTGAAGAAATTAAATTGAAGCAAGTATGTGTTTCTCTTACTTCATACCTATAGTCAAATCCACCAAAGGGCTGATGAAATAATGTGACCTTTAAAATGCAAATAATAAGGATGATGCCCAAGCAATATTTCCACTGGGAGTGAATAGTAGTTTTTCAGCAGGACTTGAGTTGGCTAAGCTCCCCTATAGTCCTGCAGTTGCTTCATCCCCTTCCTAACAGCTGGCATAAAACTGTGTGAGTAGACTATATTCACATCATTAGTAGTACATTTACTTTAGCTCTAACATTGTTAACAAAAATGCATCTAATGCAGAGGAGATTTAAAAGATGATGGACAACACAAGGTCATCAGATTAGATGCTTTTGTTTCATTATGTGTCCTTTTTCTACTTCCACTGACCAAAGAGCACTGCTGTGCTTCAAAGGAACATATACACTATTAATAGAAAAAACAATGTACTTACATGTGGAAGGAGATGTAAAAGAGCATCTCCGCTTAGAGTTCCCACTGCTAATGCTACCAGGAAACTTAAGAGGAACTTGAAAAACACACGATTCATAAGTGGCACCAGTATAACACCCAGTAATGAAAGAAAACTGATAATGGAAATGGATATAAAGCCACCAATCCAAGCTGAAAAGAAAAGAGCTTTTTTATCAAATGATTCAAACATACATTCTTTATTAAATAACAGCTTTCTTCCATTTTGGCACAAGTATCTAAAAGAATTTTTTAACCTGAAAGGTCAGTAAGATTTTTATATGGTTTGTTGCCATTTATAAAAAGACCTATTCCTTGAGATAAAAAATACAAATGTTTTGATTCAGATAATGCAGCCAAAATAAAGCCACTCCTGGAATAAGAAAGTATTACACCATCAAAAACAAGAGAAAGTAGAAATATTAAATGGAAAATCTGTCATCAAACTCACCAACTTGCAATGAATATGTTTTTGGAGCTGTTTCAGCTTTTTCACTTGCTGCATGAATTATACAGTTTCTACCATCAATCTGGTTAATTATAGCTGGACAAAGATAGCTAAATTCTATGGCTGTCAAAGATGTTTGAGTACTTATTCCATGGAAAAGCATCATTTCTGATGTATTAAAGCACTATGGAAAAAATGTTAGAAAAATACACACATTAAGAGACATAATTTCAAAGCATAGCAGCTTTTCTTCAACTGACAAACTTCATTGTGTGAACTGACACACATTCAGTGTGATTTTTTTTTAAAAAAGTTAAAAATGCATCAAAGCTATTACACTGGATTACTTTATAGCATCATAGAGCCATCATTTGTTACCGGCAAATCTTGTCAATACAAAAGCACCCCTAGGTTACAGACAGACTTTATAAATTTATAAAAAGCATCAGGTAAGCTTTTGCAACATTGATGGAAACAGAGCTTTTTCTTCCATTATGGACCAATATGTCAAAATTACTAATATAAGTATATAATCTTCAAAATGTAGAAGATTGATAACTTTCAGAAGTCCAGGGTGGGACTAGCAAAGCTACTCAATACAATGATCTTTTTTCTATTTAAGTAATCCAGGTGGCCAAAAAGTTCTCATACTCTTTAACGGTAGGAATAATGATGAATTTCTTATTCAAGCTATACTTGGAAGTTTCTAAGATTTCCATTTTAAAGTTTCACGCATGAATTATAAGCAAAGCAGACAACATGGAACTGTTTTTCTCCATGAGCTAATAAATCTGTTATGTAATTTAGGATATATATATATATATGAAGCGATAGACATC
>JANHGD010006379.1:61148-72086 GCA_027560375.1 Imantodes cenchoa
TCATATTAGTGGTCTGCGGGATTTAAAATTATGAATTTGGTGGTCCGTGGGATTTAAAATTATGAATTTGGTGGTCCCTGAGGTCTAAAAGGTTGGGGACCCCTGTTTTAAGGGACTACCTCTGCAGTCACCAATCGTGCACAGAGACAGACAAACATGGATGGGTATGCATCCAAAGCTCCTCCTGCAAAGTGAACCCCCATTAATTATGCCGTCTTTTTGGAGGAGGAAAGGAAAGGCCACGAGGGACCTCAATACTCCTTTATTCTACTTCCCATCAACCGCCAAAACATTCTCCATTTTGCTGGGAAGAAACAGACACAATCAGGAATCTTCCTTTTCCTCCAGTAAAATAGTTGAATGTTGTATTAGTTTTGTTGCAACTGGGCTTATTATGTGTCTTCCCTAAGGGGGGGAAAAAAAGCTTCCTCATCAGTTGAGGTGATGGTGGTTAATTTAGATCTCACTTGAAGGTACAAGCATGAGCAGTTTTACTGCAGGTTTATGCAGATGTCCATTACCATTTGAAGCTGGAAACTGTGATCTTCTAATTCATGTTGAATTAGGCATCCTTGTGTTTGACACAGTTGCCCTGTGGATCTGTTGTCTTAGAACATAATTATTTCACTAGATGGCTCTCTGCATCACAGCCAATACATTTTTAATGCTGTTATTAAAACTGCATAATTAAGAATAACTAACTCTCCAAATGATTTAATTTCATTTGGAATGTCTGAGGTCTGTGAACTGTCTAGTTATTTCTGATGAAAATATAATTATTTGATAAAGCATATCAGCAGGAATTTGGAAAACGTAATAGTGTAGAGCTTGGTCTAATACACTGTACATGAGGGGGGGGAAATCTTGTAAAATTTTAAAAGTACTATTTGTATCTGGATATTTGGATACAACAGCAGGCTTTGTTAAACTGCAAAGGCAGACGACATTTTCTTTTCCTCTTTGTTCAAATTTATTTATTTACTTGAACATGAGGCATCACTGGAGGCCTTCAAAGAGAAACTGGATAGCGATTTCTCTGAAATGGTATAGGGCTGTGATGGCGAACCTATGCCATGCGTGCCCAAAGTGGCACATGAAGCCATGTCGCCCAGCATGCGCACACTTACCTGTTTGTCTTTCGGGTTTCTGGGGTGCTTGTGAGTGTGATGATCAGCTGTCCTTCACATGTGTGGCAGTGCCAAAAACTGGCCTGTGCATGCATGCCGGCCAGCTAATTGTCGGGCGCGGATGCACACTACAACCCAGAAGTTCAGCTTTTTCGGAGTGCGGTCCTGATGAGCATGCATGTGTAACGTTTCTGCGCGACAGGTTCACCATCACTGGTATAGGGTCTCCTGCTCAAACAGGGGGTTGGACTAGAAGACCTCCAACTCTATTCTATGTTCTATGTTTCGTTTTCTATGTGCCAGTCCCTGATTATAATCTGGAAGGATTGTCTGATAAAAAATGCTAGTCTTGTTGGGCCCAAATATGTCTATGTTAGTCCAATTGTTAGAGCCTATTATAATTCTGTCCTTACTTCCCTGGCCTTTGATTCTTTGTTAGGAAGATGCAAATAATTAGGATTACAAAAGCCATTACCCCTCTCAGGTATGGGATAAATGAAATAAAAGAAATCCCAGTTCTCTGGATGAATTGTTTTACCTGATTGCAAAGAAAACATTTTGCTACCCAAGGAAAAGGATGCAAGTATTGGGCAAGCTCGCAATGCTCCATTTGTGCATGCACAAGATTCGTGCGTGCACAAAACCATCCCCTTCCCCCACCCCTGCCACCATCCACCACTACCAGTCCAATTTGGGGACTGCTGCAATAACAGCAGGAGGGAAAAAACAGTGCGGAGAAAGAAGTATTCAAACTTTGTTTGAAAGTTCCATGCATTTTAAGCTGGGGTTAATTCCTCAGGGGTACTATTTTCTACTAACCCAAGTAAAATATTTTGAAATTTTGTAATTTCAAAATCTTTGTAGGTTGAAGCACCAAACACTGCAGGGGATTAGCAATGTCATGTGACTTGGACCATTTTATTGATTTATTTAAATGGCTTGCCCATTCTTGGTCCTGTGATACTTGTCAAAATCTTTTGATAATATAGGCAGTTACATAAAGGTTATAAATCCCTGATTTCCTGGTGTGTCCCCAACCAAGTAAACTACTATAGAAAGTCAAGTTGTTATCAAGTGTATATTACAAAAAGAAGAAGAAGAAGAAGAAGAAGAAGAAGAAGAAGAAGAAGAAGAAGAAGAAGAAGAAGAAGAAGAAGCATAATGCAAATAGAAGCAAGCCGTAATGGCAGTGAAAAACCAATACAGTGACAAAATAAAGCACCTGAGATCTTCTCTGGAAACTTATCAAGAAATGGTAGGAAAAGAAAAGAAAAGTTGGCAAGACACAAGAAAGGTAACAAGCAAAATGCAGCCATACTTAATGAAAGGTAGGCAACTACATACGTATCACATCCATGATTTATGAATTGCTTCTTGTCTTCTTCTGCATTCTTAATGATTGGCAGTGCTGTACACTGTACTTTTGCTCTTTATTTCTTCAAAGTCTCCTTGTTAAGGAAATAAAATGTCTAGCTTTCCACTGTATATGTTCAGATTTTGATGGGGTAGAGTAGCCACACAAGAGCTAACCTCATTCCAAATCCACAGTCATAGATCCAGAAATACCAATCCCTTCCAATGCAACTATCGGTCAGTGTTACTTTGATAACTGCTTGGTGAGATGACTGAATCCATTTTCCTAATATACAAAATGAAGCAATAGTGAATCATCTTTCATGTTTGAAAACATGCTCCCTTCTTAGCTTTTTATTACAGCAGAAATATCATTATTGACACTCCAAGATCAACCAGCAGACCCTCATTTCCATTGTATCATTTATTACACATCCAGAGATTGGAAGAAGAAAACAGGAAGCTGAGACAAGAAAAGGAGGAGCTCATAAACCAGATCCAAGTGGAAGACGTGGATGTAGACAAAGAAAAGGTAGTCCAGAATTAAAATTGTTAAACATTCTTGGAAGCACACCAGGTTTGTTTGTTTTTAAACTAAAATTATATTTTCTTCTTCCTTGTGTGTTCATGTAGATTATTTTAATAGGTTTCTCCTTAGCATCACTTTTGTTTTCTGTGTTGTTTTATATTTATGTTCATAATTATTTTAGGGTTTATATTGCACTTACTGCATCCTAGAGGACGAGAATGCATATAAGCAGTTAAGCTACTACATGCATGATCTTTCTCTTCTATTATTGGTTTATGAAATAATGAAAGACAATTATTTCTGGTTTCACTGTTATTTTTTGCAGTCTTGGCTCCTAAAAAGCATTATGCAGAAGCTGCATTGTCTGTATACCCAGCATAATATAAGTAAGTGTTTTGTCTCAAAAACCTTGGTTTTGTGTGTGTTATAGACATTGCAGTGGTTTTCTTTATTCCTTCTTTATGTAACATTTGTACTCTAATATTATAACATTTTATACCATAGTGTGTTACTCTATCAGCTTCTAAAACCTGATATTATAGAAAAATAGAGTTGAAGAATTATAACCCTATCTACCAGATTTTGGATTTTTATCCATCTAATCCAGTCCTTCCCAAGGACCTAGATTAGGCAGATCTGGATGTTTGATGCTGTTATCGTCACAGGATGGAAGCTGTTCTGAGTAAAGCTGCCTTTTGTAGTTGACTGATGGTGAATGTGTCAATGCCGATGGTGTTCAAATGGTGCTCAAGTTGTTTTGGAATTACATCCAAGGCACCTATGACTATTGGAATCATTTTTGCTTGCTTTGTCATTCTATTTCTATTTGCAGGTCTTTGTATTTGATTAGCTTCTCCATTTCTTTCTCTTCTATTCTGCTGTCTTCAGCTACTGCCACGTCCACTATATAGACTTTTTCGTCTTTCTTATGAACAATTATTAAGTCGGGCATGTTATGCACCAGGTGCCTGTCTGTTTGAATTCAAAAGTCCCAGAGCACTTTAACTTCTTCATTTTCTATTACTTTCTCCATTTTATAGTCCCACCAGTTCTTGCTTGTTTGCTAATGGTATTTCTTGCAGATCTTCCAATGCAATCTTCTTACAGCAACTAAACGAGTGTGTCTGTATGTATGTGTGTGTGTGTATGTGTGTTTTATGTTTTTTATTTATTTTATTTATATGTGTTTTGATAGCTCAGCAATTATACGTATAATTCTAATCAAATCTCTGTCTTCAAGTTTTCATCCTAATTGCCTTCTTTCTATAACCTATTCTTCCTAATCATCAAAACCATAGGTCACAAAATCATTTTCTTGTTTACAAAAAAAAAAATGCATTGCTGGATGCCAATCATAATATTTCTCTAGTGATCAGTTTTTAATACATTTTCTTATGCTGTTCAGCTATCAAGGAACTTCATAGAAGTAGATTGGACCTTGAAAATGTGCAGAAAATGGTAAATATCCAGATAAAATTACATTGTGGTCAGCAAAAAGCATCAATGCAGCAAAATGGTCAGCAAAATGCATTGATGTTAGATTAAATAAATATTGCACTACAAATAAAGAATAAGTAGTCATGTTAAGTTGCTTATAAAGAATGAGAAAGAATAATTCAACTGGGAGAAAAAAAAGTATAATATTTTTTAGTAGTTCTTTCTACGTTAATTGGAATAGCCTTAAACTTTTGGAGTTAGACTGAGTTTGTTTGAATTTATTTTGGAATGTTATAAGGTTTGTTTTTAACTTTATATTTTTAATTAGTCTGTGGAAAATTGGACTGAAAATTTTGTCAGATTCATTTTCCTGCTTTGCTCAGCTAACATATAATTTTCATGACTATGCTGACTTAGAGATAAGCTCTAGTGATAGTTTGATGAGCGATTTGTTGGTTTCAAAATCCCATAGTCCATGGCCAACAGCTATTATTATAGAAATAAAAATACTTTTAGTAGCAAAATGAATGAATGAATGAATGAATGAATGAATGAATGAATGAATGAATGAATAAATAAATAAATAAATACATTTAAAGTGAATTGGATAAATAAATAAATAAATTTAAAGTGAATTGGATAAATTAATTTCTTTTAGGTAACTGGAAACAGAGAAATAGAAATGAATGCAAGAGAAATTAAATCTGACATCATAACACAGAATGGACAAGGTTCCTTTGTGGTAAGACTCATCTTCATCTTTCAGTAGAGGCCAACATCTGGACTTTTTCCCAATCTGTAACGTATCAGGGGTGCTTTGAGCTGGCAGCACATAAGATTTTGTTTCAGGAAAACATTTTAAATCCACAATTGCTGCTAATTTTTGTACTAGGGTTTGTATAATTTCAGAAAAGCAACCAAATTCAAATTAACAAGTTAGCAAGACCTTAATTTCATGTAGGAGCACCACTAGGGCATTACTAGCTTAACTTTTAAACCTTGCTTTTTTGTAACTTATTTAATCAAATACTTTAAGCATGCATTGTTGTTCTTTAAATAGAACTACAGGCTAATACATTTTACATTTTGCTAATCTGGGCACAGTTGTCTTACCATTTTTGAGCCAATATATCAAAACCTCTCGGTATCACTCAGGTGGATATAGAAGAAGCACAAGATTATTTACCAGAAAAGAAATTTCTGTTGGAGGTTAAAACCAGTCTGGAACAGATCAGAGCATCCTTACAGAAACGGGAGACAGAGCTCAAGGATCTTCTACAAACTGAACGTTGGTGCAACTCTCAAATTACAGAAGCAGAAATGATACAATGAGTGGAGAAAGGTCAGTATGGATTGGCATCTGAGGGGAGGCTGGTCCCAGAGGTGGAAATGACAAAACAGACATGAAGATGTCATCATGCATTGCCTTGATTTGCATATTTTCTTCCGTTCTGAGGACGCAAGCGCTTTACTGCACCATATATGATGACCTCAACACATCACTGTCCTTTTTATGATGTCATAGTAGTTTGCTGCGGATGCCTCCATTAATATGTACTTCAATATAAAAAATTGAAATATAAAAAAGGACCATAACAATCTGGTCCTAGGATGTGAGTACAGTAGGGTTCAGTTTTTCTAGATATGTATACGTTACCGTATTAGCTAGACCAGGGGTTCCCAAACTTGACCAACTTTAAGACTTATGGACTTCAACTCTCAGGAGTTGAAGTCCATAAGTCTTAAAGTTGCCAAGTTTGAAGACCTCTCAGCTAGACTATAACCAAGTAATCGTAGGACCATACCCTATGTGGGCGTATGCCAGGGCTTTTTAAGTGTTCTCCTTTCCCCTCTGCTTTATATGTATGGTGCAGGTATATATTTATGTATGTATGTAGCAGGTGTATATGTGTGTTATGTATGTGTTTAGGTAGATATACACTTTCACTTGTGAGCAGGCAACAGAATTTCATTTTTAATGTGGGCCAGTTTGCTTATAATAAAAAAAATGACAATAAAGTTATCCTATCTTACCTTACCTTACCTTACCTTATCTTTTAAAGTCTCCTTTGGGAGCAAAAATGGAAGTCACATTTTATGAATGGGTAGAGATTGTAGGAGGCATGGCAATGAGGTAAGACTCCATCCTACCACGCAGGCCCAATTTTTCTAAACTTTTTATCAATGTGACAGGTTGCTGCAATTTATTACTTCTACTACTTCTACAGGCTTAGTGCAGGTTATTCAACCTATCACAAGAACATTAAAAGTAAATTTAAAGACAGGGTTTCCATGACAGTTGCTTGTGAAAATTCTCTAGAATACATTTTGAATTATAGAACATTTTATAATGTGTTTAAGTCTGATTTGTTAGGGCAGGCTTCATAATTTATATGAATGTATTTATCTATTATCTTGCTTGTTTTAAATAAAATTTCCAACTCATAGCAACTCTAGATAGCATGTAATCAATTGAATGATTGTCTTGCCTTGACATGAACAAATATAGTAAACTTTAGAATGCTCAATGATCAATTAAATTACAAGAAAAATTTATGAATGTCCTTATTTTATCTTACATTTAATGTAACATGAATATACATCTCTACATCAATTACTTAAAGTGGTTCAGTCAGTCAAATAATAATTTTACTTTACTTTACTTTACTTTACTTTACTTTACTTTACTTTACTTTACTTTACTTTACTTTACTTTACTTTACTTTCCTTCACCTTCACCTTCACCTTCACCTTCACCTTCACCTTCACCTTCACCTTCACCTCACTTCACTTTTGATCATTTTGAAATTGAGCCAGCAATAGCCCATGAAATCAAGTCAATTCTCATGCTTGGAAGCTCATAATCCACTCAAAACATCTCCTACTGGGCACCTTTCGGTTTTTGCCAATGTCCCCTTGCTTTCCCACCCCTTGCCTACAGTATTCTCTCCCTCTCTCCCTCTCGCTCTCTCGCTCTCTCTCTCACACACACACACACACACTTTTTAAAATTTTGAAAAATAAGTGCATTGCTACTTTACTTCTATGAAGCTAGTTGTTTCTTGCTACAAAGTTCCCATGGGCCTGAAGAGAAATGCAGGAGTGAAAGAACAAGGCTGATGCCTCTGGCTTTACAATAATTATCAGAGCAATGATGGAAACATGAAAGGTCTTTGTAGTGCCAAGGAGAACATATGGGAAGGGGAGAGCTGAAGACTTCCATGTGTGCAAACATCTGGGAAAGCAACAGAAAGTCATGAGAACTACTGAGAATGGAACAAGGCCTAAAAAGAAAAGTCAGACATGGTACACTGATCCATGAAGAAGTCAACCGGTGGTGCTGACCTTCTCTGCATGGATTGGAAAGGTAAGAAACATGGGGGGAAACCAAACCAAATCTTGTGGTGGCCAAGGTCCAGATTCAGCATGAGTCGAACCCTTTATCAACCACTGGAATCCAGAATGAAATTTATGATGGTGGCTTAAGAAACAGCTGGAAACAACATGGGAGACAAGTAGCTTTAGTTATAGCAGTGGTCCCCAACCCCCGGGCCGCGGACCGCTACCAGTCTGTGGATCAATTGGTACTGAGCTGCACAAGAAATAATTAAATATTTAATTATTGGGGCGCAGGTCGTCCGTGGGGAAGCAGGTGAAGGGACCCACCGGGGAGGCTTTGCGGACAGAGCGGCCAGCTGGACCAAAGCAGCGCAGCTCTCTGGGAGCCCAGCCACCTGAGGCCGAAGCCAGCTGCTTTGCGAACCGCAGCAGGGACCGGGCAGCAGCGGGCGGGCAACACGCAGTCTGGCGAGCCTCTGGGCTTCCCTGGACCGGCTGCCCTTTTAGCAGGAACACGCTCTCCATGTCGGGGCTTGCCAAGAGCTGCCTGTCTGGCCAAAGCGCATGTGCGCCCAGCGAGCCGGCTCGGCAGTAGCGGCCACGGCCTCGTGTCCCGTGGGTGGGCACACCAACATGCAGAAGCCTTATCTGACAGTTCAAACCCCCCTGGGCCGCAGTAAAATTGTCAAGCGTTGACCGGTCCGCGGTGATAAAAAGGTTGGGGACCACTGAGTTATAGCACAACTGTACAGCACAAAAGACACTAAAATCCCTGCAGTGTTTCCAGTCAAAAGCTACCAAAAGTATCTGGTTCAAAAGTCCAGAAAATGCCAGATATTAACCAAAGCAGCCAACTCTGGAATGCTGAAGAGTGGCAAAAGATGGCTGGAACTCAAGCTACAGCAAAGAGGACCTTAATTTCCTTGAACTCCTCAGCATGTTGTTATGGATAATTCAAGGCTGCCTGTAAAAAAAAGAGGACTTGGGGAGAGGAACAGGAGAAAACGAGTTTATGAAAAATTGCAGGGATTATGATACAGACATCATAAGAAGCCCATTGAATAAGATACATATTGAAAAGGAAGTTGCTGTAGATAAATCTATAGAAGCCTATAAGAATAGGATAATATAAGGCTAAACCCATAGAAAACCCATTAGAGAAAATGCATGTATTATAGGGAGAAAATATTTAAACAATAAAGGGATATCCTCAAATAAAGTGACATTTTTCTACAATAATTTTTCCCTTTAATCTTCATTTTTTGTTGGTGGTCCACACCGTTTCCCTGTGCACAATCTTGAATGCTGGTGGTGGCAGTGAATATTGTTTGTATCCACACGTTTTATTTTTCTTTTCTTTTGTAGCTGTATTATACCAGTAGAATTTATGCATACAATGGATGGAAATAGATATGAATAATAATTTGAGGGGCATCTGTAACTGTAACTGTAACTCAAGAAGGTTTTTCCAAAGTCACTCAATGCATGCTTCCATTGGAATTTAGTCTTCCTGTAGTTCTGTATATCCTACATAAATCTCATATATTCCAGGAGCAATCATTATCCACCACTTTATGGTTAAATTGGTTTGACTCATTTGTCCCTTCTCCAACATCTGTCATTTGGGATTTTTTATTCGATCTGGATTCAATCTGGGTTGCTAACAAACTGTGAATCATTCCACATTTTCAGATTGGCTTTTGCTCTGGAAAACGTTTGTATGCTTACCCACTTCAGTTTGTTTGCTTTATATTTTTACTTATGTCATACTGCTCAGAGCAATCTGTAAGCTGCAACAGAACTTTACTTTTATATATACAGTGCTCTAGATTTGGTAGTGCGGTTTTAAAAAATTTAAAGGTGTGTATATTCAAGAAAATGACCATTCCAAAATGTAAAGTTTTGAACAAATAGTACACTAAATGCATAAATTAAGAAAAAATGCTAACCCATCAGACTAAAAATACTTAAATTCTGCATTAGGAAAGTATGCCAAAAATGTATTTTCATGCAAGCATGCAATGAAAAAAATGCCTCCCTCCCCCCATGGTGCAGGAAGCCAAGTAGGCCATGCCCACCCAGCAACCGGGCAGAGAACCGGTTGCTAAAACTTTTGAATCTCACCCTGACACCCTAACTATTTCCAGAGTAAATCCGTAGTTATACTCTTGCTTTAGTCTGGCAAGATTCTGTCTATAGGTGAAGAATAAAGTAACCCCATGTGTCATACAAATATTCCATAAAACCATAAGCCTTTTTGAAGTTGATTTCCTTCAGACATACTGGGCACTTATTTCAATTACAGAGATGGAAGTTGGCATCCAACACATTTATATAACTTGGAAACAGCAGCTTTGCATTACATTTTTTTCAGACAATTATTTGCTGATGAAAGAAAGCTGCTTCTTCCTCATACTCTTCTTCAAGTCAAGCCCGCTGTGACACAGAAATTCTATAGGGCTTAGGTGTCATAGACAGTCCATATATTGGTGTTACATCCAGCTGATCTTCAAGTAGCTTCTCCAATCTCAGCTGTTGCAAGATAGTAGTGAGGATAACAAAGATCTCATTGCGGGCTACTTCTTCTCCCAAACATTTTCGGAGCCCCATCCCAAAGATCAGAACTTTTTCAATCAAGCTCTTGTTGAGTTCACCATTTTCATTCAAAAATCTCTGTGGTTTAAATACATCAGGGTCTATCCACACATTTCTGGAAGACATAAAGGAGTGTATAAATAAAAGTAGGAAAATTAAAATACGATAAAAATAGAAAGGGTTCATATAGCCACCAGCATATTTCAATTCATTTCAAACATTAAATTCACCAGCCATCTATATCACTTGACCGTTATCTGAGGAAAAGAAAAGCAACACCCTCATGGTTGTCTATCAGGAGGGAAAGATAAAATGTGTAAGACTGTCATAATCAATGTCAGGCCGAAGCCATCGGTTGAGGTGGAGACAGGGATGTTTTGCTACCCCCACGGTCCACACTGCGTGGGGGTAGAACTGGAAAAATGACTTCATGGCTCCGGAGCCATCAGCTCTGGGCCGTGAGTCACGGCGCCATTTTTTTAAAAAAAATTTGGCTTCTGCGCATGCGCAGAAGCCAAAATCTCACGTGAGCACGCTTGCCCAAACGAGATTTCGGCT